>VMBQ01008081.1:26605-39854 GCA_007657795.1 Dreissena rostriformis
TGCTTGAATAAAAATCTAATTGTTTAAAAATATCTTTGCATGGTTAAATACTGTGCGAAAAAGCGTTATAAACGCATAATAGAAAAAAAAACTCGACGTTGAGAGAAACTATATTTTCCTAACTTCATGGAAGAAGAGGCTTTACCATTCGTTGTCCATTGTTTTAAAGCATGGCTCCGATTGGCCGAAATTGCTTAGTTAAAAAAGACAAGTAGGTCAATCCGTTTTCTGATGCAAAATTCGATTTCGCATCTGAAAACGGCTTGACCTACATACAAGGGCGTTGTCAATATAAGCCGACGCCGATTGGTCCAATATAAACATCGACCAATCAGCGTCAACCCATATTGCCAACGCCCTTGTATCTATGGACAATGGAAAGAAACACATGACATACACTTTATCAATAAAATGTTACTTATTTAATTATTATTACTATTACTATTGTTATTATTATGATTATTAATATTACTACTACTACTTCTATTTTGCCGATCTGCAACCCGTTTTATATACTGGCGAACAGAGCGCCACCTAGCAAACGGAAATACACGATCCGGAAACTACCGACGTTTCTGAATTCCCTCCGCACTCTATGGAGATTACCGATCAGCATTTCTCCTTCACCTACACAGAAACTAGCCGAATATATACGCAGGATTTTACTCGAAACATTCCTTCAATATCAAATACTCTTTATATGCTTAAAACCTACACCAATAAACAAATATAAAAATGACATACAGCATTAACAAATATTCAAGTGATCAAATAACTATGAAACTATTACTATAAAATCTTCAAACATGCAAATGACATATAGAAATAAACCAATATTCAAATGACAAAATAAATCATTAAAGTAACACAGTGAAATCTTCCCCTGCGCTGTAAAACCAATGCTTCTGCATTGTAAAAAATTGGAAGCATACAGGGAAAGTATTTGCAATTAACAATGACAATGACGATCATGATGTAGATGAGTGATATATACAAAAACATGAGAAAAACATGAAACAGCAAATACTAACAATGACAAGACATGTTTTTAAAGTCATATGTGAACAAGTATATACACTGTACAACGTTGGGAGGCCCCATTAGTGCTCATTTGGGAAGTTCGAACCATTTAAAACAAATTGAAAGTTAGTTTAACATGTCTAAAGAATAAAATGTTGTTGGCTTACGAAACCATAAGAATGTAAAAAAAGGTGATTGTAGGTGAACATTGTATGGTGATTGTTGTTTTGGAACTATGAAGTTAAAACTGTTATTGTTGAAGTAAAGCTGTAGTGATTTCAGGGTACAAATTAGTGCTTATGGGAGGATCCTTTGAAGAGTACTTTACATTAACTGGAATGCAAATGCCATTTTGGTTGATCCAAAGGTACATGGAGAATTTTTGTTTAGTGAGGCGATCTACTTTGTATGCCTGAAGTGGAGTGATCATGATTTTAGGATTGAGGGAAAGAGAGCAGTTGTCGAATTTGTTGAACATTTTGAAATCGCCAAAGTCCAAAATGAGTGTCGAGATGATGGAAAATTTGACTTGTACTGAACAGAGACAATTATCTCCCGAGAATTCCAAGTGTTGAATGCATGGTGGTGGTTGAAGACATGGGATTTGTGCTTCATTCATGCCATCAGTGATTGCAAGGATCAGAGTGCTAGAGAATCTAGAATTGAAACAGTATTTTATAAATCTGTAAGTAGCAAACACAAATAGAATCCCAGCAAACATTAGCAAAGGCGAGTAAGTTGTTGTTGTCATGTTTTGTAGAGGAGCTAACGTGGTGGTTGTTGTCGCCGGTGCTTGTGTAGTGTAAATGAAACTTGGCAGGTTTGCAGCTGGTGCTGTATGAGTGATGTGAGTTAATGCTAGCAATGATGCTAATCTACGGTATTTAAAGTACAGGTAGATCATCCCTGGAAGGCAGAGGACTGACAAAGTAGTTGACAAGATTGATAAAATGAAGGAAGGTGTTATTTCGTCAATGTCAGAGTCTTTAAGGGCAAGAATGGGTTCTGCTAGAGAACTATATATTTCTTGGTTATTTTTAGCTGCCTCAGCCATTTTCTTAAGGTTTAAGGTTTCGATTTTTTCCGTGGCAAGGAATGTACTGAAATTTTGCTGAAAAATATTGAAAGAAGGAATGGTAACGTTGAGCGGTGATTCAAATGCATCATGTGCCTCAATGATTGCTAATGCCTCCTCATTGAAGAACTGTTAAAATAGAGCAAGGTTAACATGATGCAGGACAGTGACTGGGATAAATTGATGACAGTATGATAGCCTTTGTGGGATAAAAGAAGAGACAGTTGAAATGGAACAGTTGCATGGGACAGTAATGATACAGAAGTGGCAACCTGAAACATTGGTAGTACGATCAGGACAATGAAGTGTTATGTCTGAGGTGTTAAACACTAAAAAATGAGTTTCATTTAACTGGGTCACTGCTGGTGTAATACAGTTGGAGAAATATCCAAAGTTACAGTTTGCATTAATGTTAGATTTATTTCCTGTGAAAAGGGAGACTGGACAACTGTTGAGGGGTTGAATATTAAGAGGTTAATGGGATGAACAGTAAAGGGCATGGGAAAAGCGAAGGCAGGCATTAATATTGTCAGTGGATAGTTCAACATATTTATTACCATCCTTTGAAATGGCAATAAATTGAGGGAGGTTAGTAATTTGGGTGGCATGAGTAGAGGAAGAGTTTAGTGGCACAGGGAAAACAAGTACTTTGTAGGGGTCAAGGATCATGTTGGTATGCACAAATGGGAATTGGACGGGTATGTACATTGTTGTGTTAGATTTGAAAAAGGAGAATTTTGCATGTTCATAGTTAAATAATGGGTCGGTGGAAGTTAACCTATAATGTTTTGTTTGAAGTGCTTTACTGATGTTATAAAGGCCGTCCTCCAAAATATTGTATGGAATAATCTTAGTAGAGATTTTACCTTGAGTAAGACTTATGATTCCATCAAGAAGAGATCCACATGACTCCTTAAGCATGTTAGAAAACTTTAAAATGTTTGCTAGAGTTACTTTGGATTGAACCTGCTGAAATCTGAGGAAATTGTCAGTAAAATCTGAACTTATTGCAATAATTTGATCATGGTTATTTTGAATACCCCTAACAATATTTGAAAATCTTTCATCTGAGTGCAGCATAAATGAGTGAAGAAGTTTTGAATCATGAGCGAATCCTAGTTGCATATTGTAGTTGTTTCTTATGAGCTTATTTACACGTGATGCAACATTTTCAACATCATCAGATGTTGCAAGGCCAACAAGTCCTTTTCCAATTTTTCCTATGAAAGGGAAGAGCGATCGGCGTTTTCTAGTTATGGTTTGTTCATGATAAGGTATCAATGAGTTTATAGTGGAGAAAATGTTGTTGACATAAACTTGTGATTAATTGTACATCCTATGTAACGTGTCAAACGTGTCATTGCAATCACAGGTTGAAAACTGTAGATTGTTAAAGTCAGAGTATTCCAGCTGAAGAACGTAGGTATGGGACCAATGCTCGGCCGAGGCATGTAATTTTCCTTGCGAATGAAAAATGGTCCCATAATTTAATCTTTGCACAACTGTTGCTCCATTTGAAAGCCTTGTCCATGACAGTAGGAAGAGCAGGATAAGTCCTGCAAGTATAAAATTAAGCCTACTTTAGAGAAATTGTCTCTAGAATGGATTGTAGAACCGTGCACAGTTCTTAGCACTCTATTCATGATTATTAGTCATTACTTTAAAATTAACCCACTGTAGAGACAAACTCAGGTTGAGGTTTAATATTGTACTAAGAAGGTATGCCATATAAAGGACATTTTAAGCTTATAATATCAAATGGAAGCAATGCCAGTGTGCTGCAATGAACTCGATAATGTACTTAACATGCAAAGGACAGAAGGTACCTATAAGAAATGGCAGAATAAGCAGAAGTTTTAGTCTTTTCTGCGAAAAACTTGAAAACGTTTTCGTCTGCGATTGCCACCAGTAAACCTGTCATGAAAAGCGTGTCGCATGTTCTCAGGGACAGAATCAGCGAACACCCAAGTATTGAACTTTGGCTGAAGGCCCAGCCATTTAACTCTGTAGTAATGCAAGCCATTTTGATAAGAATGTTTGACAATCTTTTCAACTTTTTGTTGTTGTGAAATGTTATCAGTTGGCTTATCACTAGTGTCATCCTGAGTTATTGTTTCGGTCTGTGATTGGTTGCTTGTATTGTATGGTTTTAAGCGTTGAGCATAAACTAGTGACTTTAATGTATTGCCAGTTTCAAGTGATTTTAATTTGTAGGTGTAATTTGGCCCTAATTGAACTATTTCATCAGGTCCTATGCTTAAAGACGCCTTTAGAGAGGATGTTGGTGTCAACTTGAGATACTGCATAGATGGAAAACAGTTCTACCTTCGGAGGCTCCAGACAAAGACCAAGGCTAAGACAGACATCATCAGAGATCTGATGTTTGTTAATGACTGTGCCATTAACGCTGTCTCAGGAGTCGACATGCAACGCTATGTTGACATTGTTTCCAGCGCCTTCACAAACTTTGGTCTGAAGATCAGCAAAAACAACACTGAAGTCCTCCATCAGCCCGCCCCTGAAAAGCCTCACGTTGAACCCAACTGCACTGTAAATGGCCAAATACTCAACACAGTTGACCGCTTCACTTATTTTGGTAGTACACGCTCACAGAATGTCACCATCGATGACGATGAGAACATCCGCATATCCAGATCCAGCTACACCTTTAGCAGACTATACCCAAATGTTTTGAACAGAAGAGTCATCACCACTAAGGCCAAGCTAAAATTACACATTGGTGCTCCCTACACTGATCTATGCAGTGACACATGGACAGTACATCAATGCCATGCCAGACAACTGAACAACTTTCACACAACAAGTCTCTGGAAGATACTCGGCATTAAGTAGCTGGACAAAACTCCAGACAGAGGTATTGGCTAAGACAGGTATCCACAGCATCTACATTATCGTGATGCAGTCCCAACTTAGCTAGCCATGGCACGTAGCCCGTATGCCAGACGAGAGGCTGTCCATATGACTGTTCTATGTCGAGCTGCAGCATGAACTGTGTGTGATTTCAACCTATTAGGTGAGGAGTTTTAGTATCGGTTTAAATGTGACTATACTTCACCTTAGGCGTAAATATTCAGGGGCTAATGTTTGTTCTCGACCAAGTATACTCAAATTCAAGCCGTAATTGTTAGTGTGACAGTGCTAGATTTTAAGGTTTGGATACTCTGTTAGTCTTGTTGGATTTCTGTTAGTCTTGTTGGATTTGTCCCCCTTGATCCCAAATGTTGTACATATCCCTGTCAAATGTAAACTCCTTTGTTATTGGTTATTTGATTTACCTCCAAAATGCTGCAATCTGATTGGATTGGGCATGGAAACAGTTTGATGGTCATTGTTAATGATAAGCTCTGAAAAGATAGATGTCTTATCTACTAACTGGTGCACATTGTGATTGTTAGTGTGATGTACAGAGATTGCTGGTGCCAATGAGTGGAGTGCATTTAGACCCTCAGTTTGGTGAGTTAACAAATGTTGTAACCTGTGATTGTTATATATGTTTTATCCTGTAATTGTTATATTGTTGTAACCTGTAATTGCATAATTCATGTACATGTAAGTTTACATGCATTTTCTGAAGTAATGGTGTTTATAATATATGTGTCATATAGTCAAGGTGCCACTTCACACATAGGTGATTTCATATATATTGATATGGTATAAATAAAAGATGTATATTATGAAGTATAAATATATGGTATTTGTATACATGTTTCAATTATGTTTATTACATGATTGTAAGGATTGTTCATATTGTGTACTTTCAGGATGCGTGCTTATTGTAACCCATATTAAACAGTAACAGAAATTGGTAACCATGTTGCTCGATAAATCACTAAGAACTTCCCAAGAACCCAACCCAACCGATAGGATTACTTTCCTAACTAATTAAAAGGACATTATAAAGTAAAATCTACCCGGTGACATTAGTATCTACTTCTGACACTAATTCACAAAAAGACTAGTACAAGCACGTGAACGAACAAAAGTATGGTTGTACAAAACAAGACGAGCGTGTATTTTGTTCAAATAGTATCGAAAGTATCGGGTTTGTATTTGCGAGTTTCACAGCTATAAAAGGAATATTGGATATTATATTAAGAGAAGCTAATAAGCATGTTATTTTTTTCACTGATTAAGACTTATAAAAGAAACAAACACGCCAAACGTTATATTATTATTTATTTTCTATCGCATAACCATATACTAGGGATTTATGTCAACAAATGAACTCATTGGATCATATTACTATGAGGACATATAAATGCAGCAATTGGTCCGCAAAGCACACACAGAAATAACTGCGCTTCTTCCAGATTTCGTCTGTGTGGAACTTTGGCTGCGTCAGCCTGTGTCAGCTTTGATAGGATTTCGGTAAAACAATAAGTTCGTCAGCCTCTGCAAAGAAAATAGCTTGTATTATTAGTATCTATGCAGATATTTCGGATCATAGTTCTGGAATTGGACATGTATAGTATTGCCTTATAGTATAAACAACATAGTTGCGAATTTTGAAAGCCACGGAAATCGTTGTAAATCTTAAAATAATCCGGTTAAAACAAGTAAACTATTTTGTCATCACTTTCATCAAGGAGTTTGGTAATCTATCCATGTGAGACAAACGTATGCACTAAATAGTATTCCAAACAGTGTTTTTCATATTTAACTTTGCATTTTTGATCTTTACTCTATGATCGAAACTTCTACAAATTTACTTGAAAAGAATACCATGCTCAACACAAATGTGTCCCATGAATGTATGAAAGGATAAATTCGTATTTGTGTCACTTGACCATGAGTCGTAACAGTGACTTTGAACCGCACGCGTCACTCTGTCTTGTCAAACTCATTACATCTGTCAAATTATTTAAACATCCCTCCAAGCTGTGCCAGGTTATGGTCCCGACACCATTCTTCAGTGATCTGGCCTTCTTATTTTACGTCTGTCTTTTAAAAAGCGTAAAAAGGTGTTGAGAATTGACTTCGTATGACTCGCTTTGACTGGACTTGCGGTTGAGGTCTAATTCTTGCACGCGACATTTGGAACTTATTTGAAAATCGAACCACTTGGTATTAGTAATCGTGGCGTCTACCATTCACATTGAGATAAATGATGAACCTAGGGGTCTAATTTCCCGTTTCATCTTGACTATCACTTTTGCAAATTTACACACACACACATTTAAATGAAAAGTTGGAATTATCTCAAAGCACGCTTGAAATAACCTTTTTTTCCCCAAAAAACTTTTATCTATTCAAAAAAGCATGTATATTGTATATTATATTATATACTTGTACAATTAAGAAAATCATGAACTTTTATAGGAAGTAGTTTATTTATATTCTGTTTTCAATGTTATATTACTTGATCTTTATTATGTTGTTCAATGTTAAGTCATGATGTGATTCTCCGATCCCTTTTCTAAAATTTTGCAAATGTCAAGAAATATTCAAATTAGTGTTTGTTCCTGTGACAATCTTTTTCTTAGAGATATTATTTTGAAAGTATAATTTTCAGGAAGATGGTGAGATACAGGAAAGTAAATGTTTAATATGGCTCGAGCTACTCACATACCATCCAATGTGTAGGTAACACTGTGGGCATCCTAGAATGATCCAGTTGTAACCTGTCCACCTTATATATAAACTGGAGATAACAAATAGGGGAAAACACTCTGTGTCCTAACATGAGTTGTGGGGCATCAGTGTCTATGCCACATCTATTTCAACGAAATATGAAATTAGTTTCAGTTTTAGAAGAAAAAAAAACACAACAATGATGAAGGGCTGTTTTTTGCCGTGCTAAAGCGTATTGCAGATTTACACAGATTTACATATTATCACTCTTTTGTTGGAGAATCTGTGGATACTTCACCGACCTGTGAATTTAGTTTGTCAAGTAATGGTGCAGTTCCATGGAAATGCATATGTAAAGTGATGAATATAAACTCGCTCGATTGATTAACCGAATACCAGACTTACTGAGCTGAACCTGCATATATAATGCAGCCTGCGATATGAACAACACAATGTGTCTCTAAAAATGCAACTGTCCAGAAATGCATGTTTAACAAGCAAATTCGTTTAATTGACCCCCGCCAAATAAATTTTGTTTACTGATGGGTGCAGAACAGAAAAAAAAGACAATATAAGTCGGATTTTCTTTTTTTACATACCCGACATGCGGATGGATGAACAGGGTAAACACTCTTATGGAAGAAAGTGTACGGTTATGGCTCTTTTGCATGGCACTTACACTCGTGAAGTTTCGTGTTGAAATCTTGTATAATATCTGATATATAGCCCTGAAAAGTTACATCATACAAAACAACAAAGGGCAATGAAGTTTCATGTTGAACTCTTATATACATAATAGTATCTGAGATATAGCCCTGAAAAGTGTTTGACAGACGGACGGACAACGCCAAAACTATATATCTCCGCCTTCATCCGGGAATAAAAAGTGAAATTACGCAAAACAAACGCACAAGCTAATACAGCCCAAATAACAACAGACAGTTGAAATACGTGTGCATGCTAGTGGATTCTAGAGGAAATACCTTGATAGTTATTCTTGGACAATACCCTTCTGAAATATGCTCGAAGGGGGTAACGTCCGTCAAGGTGCTTATGTCGTGTTTTTAGTGTGGGAATTAATAATATTAGATGGGCTCACTAGGACCCGTTACATGTTGATGACGATAATTAAGACTATTTTTAGTCTTTCAACGTGCTCATTGTCAACATTTGCCTTGTTAACACTCTAGAGGCCACATGTATTGCCCAATCTCCATTAAACTTGGTTGAACAATTGTCCCAAGTATATCTCGACCAAGATCAAAACTGGTCACGTGTGATCAAATACTAGATCACTTGGTCAAATCAAAGAAAGAGCTTGTGAACACTCTTGTAGTCACATTTATTTCCAAATCAAGATTAAACGTGCTCGTACATTTGTCCCAATGATATCACCGCCGAGTTTGAAACTGGGTCACGTGGGATCAAAGACTAGGTTACATTAAAGAGTAAGGATGGGGAAAATTATAAGTCATATTTGTTTGCGCAATATTCATGGATTTTGTCCTGAACATGTGTTCTAATTATTATTCCGACGAATGAGATATGGTTCCTGTCCATTAAAAAAAGAAGACCGCCTAAAGGCAGGGCAGTTTGCCTTTTGTGTCTATATACGATACATTTTTGACCCACTTATGGTGAAATGTGTTCATAACATTAACACAATGCATTCATCTCGGCTGAGTTCGAAAATGGTTGTAATTGTTCAAAAACATGGCTACCAGGTGTTAGGGCAGTTTTCCTTATACGTCTATTGTGAAACCTTGTGAACACTATCTGCTCAGTTTCTTGGGGTCTCCGATGAGCGCCTTCATTTGGTCCTCTTTTTATTTCGATAGTATTCGATGCAATGACATCGTTTATCAAATTATTATTAAATATGCCCATTATATAGATCATGACATGATAAGATAACATATCGACAATAATAAGCTTAGCTATGTTGTATAAATGCCGTGCCCGCAAAATTGGCACCCATACACACGCCACGGCTTGGTATTTTAAATAATCTATAGTTGTTCATGATCAAATCAACAAATACAATTGTATATTCTATACTCTTCAATTGAGTGGATCCGTACATAATTTGTTTAAAAATTGTATTCGTTGTATAGGAATGAGTGTTACCTTGTGATTCAAAGATGACTTTAAAACATGTTCAGCATATGGGTCAGTCCGTACAAAAATTGCACCGAAATCAATCGGGGTGTTATTAAACTGCAAATATTTTTAAATTAAAGATTTGTATCTTGCAGGTGTTGATATACCATGAAGATAAGAAACTAATGTTTTTCTTATATGAAATCTTTGCATTGGGTCTAAATGAACACAGTGCATTTCGGTTGGTTTTAGATTCGATAGTTTGTTGAATGACCGTATAAAGAAGACACGCGATAAATGGTACTTGATCAGACGAGGACATATAAGCGCTTTTCTATG
The DNA here is from genome assembly GCA_007657795.1 of Dreissena rostriformis. Classification (NCBI taxonomy): domain Eukaryota; kingdom Metazoa; phylum Mollusca; class Bivalvia; order Myida; family Dreissenidae; genus Dreissena; species Dreissena rostriformis. The sequence continues at coordinate 36,732 of VMBQ01008081.1, forward strand.
GAAGTTATCATTGAAAAGAACAGTTCAAATGTCGAGAAAATGATTTAATGAAGAAAACAATAGATATGTTTGTCAGAAACACAATGCCCCCTACTGCGCCGCTTTGAATTTGTTTTTTGTTTTTGTTTGACCTTTGACCTTGAAGGATGACATTGACCTTTCACCACTCAAAATGTGCAGCTCCATGAGATACACATGCATGCCAAATATCAAGTTTCTATAATTAATATTGCAAAAAAATCCACATTTTTCGAAACCTAAACGCAAAACATAAACGCAAAGTGTGACGGAATTTCAGAAGGACAGACGGACAGTGCGATCACTATATGCCCACATTCGGGGGCATAAGCATATTGTATAAAATTAGAAAATGAACATGTATGTAACAGTTTTTAGAAAGTATGTCAATCTGCTGCGGAATTGTTTACACGTGATATCGTGCATATTTTTATGCCACCTGTCGTCGCTTGATGGCATTCCCCGCACACTATTAAATACGTAACGAAAAATTTATTTCGTAATATTTCACTGCACGGGGATGTTACAGCCAAGACAAGCTTCTGGATATGCAGACGGACAAGAGGCAACTTTAATAAAGCCTTACCCTCCCCCGCCCATACTAACGGTGGTTTGTGTATCACGTCACCGTTGAATAATGTTTAAATTGAATTTGGCATCACTGCCTTGCGATACGTATAGTGACAGGCACGTATTTTCGTGTTTGATGCAAATGCGCCATAAACCATCTCCGTTAACTACAAGACTTCAATCCATTGAGTATCTTCACTGTTGCCGTGGTATCTTATATATAGGAATTTTTAGTTGACCTAGTCATATGCCAAAGAGTGAAATTATTATAAAGAGTATTATTATACTTAACTAGTATTATAAACCGCGAATAAATTGTATCCACCGCCGTAGTATCGCAAGAACAAACAACGCACAGACGCAACATACCATACCATACATGTAAACTATCGATGTGCGTCTAAATGTAACGTATGATATTTTTAATTACTTCTCAATCAATAAATAAGTACGTAATTACTAGAACAAAATACAGTATTAAGCTTCACGCCACGAACATTTTATTAAATTTAGCCCTTTAGCATTTTCCATATTGATCCGAGTCATCTCAACGCTAAACAAAATCTCAGTATGACAAAATCGTTATCATAACTTGTCATAGTGTCAAATTTCAATATTGTATTGTCGCGTTCTATAATCCCAAAGTCATCTGTTTTAAAATAGGCCTCGCGTTATCTTTGTTTAGTATACGAACAAATTGATTATGCCTTTATATTGAGGGTTTAAATGTCTTTAACTGTGGCTGTATTTAATGATCGCTGTGTATTTAACCTAGTATTTTTGTCTTATTTGGTTCTGGAGGTCATTCGATCGGATTTTAATTAAAATTGAAAGAACGCAAGGATTTCCCAATATTGTCGGGCATCAGTTTAACCCGACCGTTACATGTGGGAAGAAATAACGAATAGACAGAACGAAAGCGGGATGGAACGGTTCTGTGTCAGCATTCTTGAAAATTCTTGCTTTAAAAATATAATTTAGTGAAGAAAAGCTACATAATTATCAACAAGTGAATACAATACGCGATTCAATAAACTTAATCTTTCATAAATGTTGCTGTTTTTCGTACCAATAGACCTTTTGAAAAAAACGTTATAGACAAGATATTACCGATCCATTCTTCAACGGATATGTTTGTATTGTAATTTACATAACGTTAGCATATTTTGGTAAACTAATTATGCAAAAAAACTCATAAAAAACGATACAGTCAACGTGACCTATGATACAATACTCTGTAATAAGCGATTAAGGCTTCGTCAGTGAAAGCGTTATAGGGAATTACAAAACACAACCAAATACACAATAAATAATCTGGGATTATACATTCAATACTGGGGTAAGAACAGGTACGGTCGAAGTCACAGTCGTTGACCAAGTAGTGACCGGAAGTCGATATGGACGAGATTCACCGAGAGCTGCTTCTGAAGCGGCAGCGCTACCTTCGCGATAACGTGATTATGGAGGAAGGGCTGTTGTCGAAACTGAGAGACTGTGGGGTGTTCAATGCGTCCATGATCCAGGTCATTCAGGTGGGTAATCGCGTCGGCTCTGTTAGTGATGTTAATTGTTACACCGTTGATTGAATAATAAAACACATTGCGAAAATTAAAGTTGAAAGCTTTAATTGAGAAAGCCTAAACAAACGAATGTTTCATGTCAGAAATGTTTCTCAGAATGCAAGAATTAGCGCGAACCGCACACGAAAAATAACAATTGTCGGAATATTAAAAACAATATGATCTTTGTGAAATGTTTTAGTTAAATGAAGTCGAAAATAAATTTGTTTACCGTTGTATTCGACTCTTACCAATGTCATGGTGATGAAACATAAAAATCAACGTTTGAAGGAGCTCAAACTCAGGTACTTTATTGGTTTTCTTGCAGGGCGAGATCGACCATGACCGGCAGATGTCGCGCCTGCTGGACATGCTGACCAAGCGCGGACCGGAAGCGTACGACAAGTTCATGGACTGCCTTAGCGAGGACTACCCCTGGGTGGTGCAGAACTTCCGGGAGAAGGAGACCGAACTCATGGAGCAGGATAGAGGTGAAAACGTCTGCTGCGGCGTTAACGTCCGAGTTTATTTACCTTGGGACCGTCTGATGTTGGATGCACACCCAAGTGTTCTGATTTAGGTGCCGAGATTACTTATCTAGAGGCCGTCTGATGCAAAGTGCATGCCCGAGTTTAGACCGTCTGCTGCAGGGCTCACGCCCGAGTTTAAAATATTTTGGGGCCGTCTTTTGCAGCGTCCACGCGCGAGTTCTCTGATTCAGAAAGTTCTGTCATTGATTGATTTGGTTAAGAAATAATGTTCATTTTAGAGAAGCACAGGGATTGTTCTTAAACGGTGTAAATTATTCGATGTTTGAATATTATAATGAACTATAACAAGTTAACAACTGTTCACTGTTCCTCTCTCAATTATGAGAATGCCACGTATAACGCCGCCGCATTTGTGTCGCATTCTGAAAAAAACTGGACATCATGCTTGTGCGTCAATTGTCATCCCAGATAAGCCTGTGCAGTCC
>VMBQ01008082.1:0-33700 GCA_007657795.1 Dreissena rostriformis
AACTGCATGCAAATGATTTCCAAACCTCTTTATTTCGTGGGAGTCGTGCATTTCGTTTGGAAGTTAAAATTAAATTAATGAGCCTGAGGCGATTTATTATTGAAATAGGGAATTATAGAAACAATAAATAAAACAAATATGAAAATTATCAGTATTTAATCAATACCATATTATCCTATACACAAATATACTGTGAGTCGAACACAAGCGGCTGAACATAAGCAGCCAGCGTCTGTCGGTTGTAAATATTGATTTATGAGAACGTAGGCAACATAAAAGATCCCTTTAAAGCAATTGTTTAATATCAACAAATATATATGTATTGTAAAATTTTGTTTCCAATCAATAATTAGTGAACGGATTGACTGATTAACTTGATACTTCACATGTGCATTGGCCTTGGACAATACATGACCCCTATTGAAAATGGGGTCACTAGGTCAAAGGTCACTGTCACAATAAGTGTAAAAATCGTTTCTGATCAATAACTCGTCAACAATTTTACCGATTGACTATAAACTTCACATTGCATTGGCCTTGGACAGTAGATGACCCCTATGGAAATTGGGGTCACTATATAAGTTCAAAGGTTAAATTCACTGTGACATTAAGTTTTAAATTGGTTTCCGTTCAATATGTTATCAAAGGATTGAGTGATGGGCCTCATACTTTGCAGATGCATTTACTTNGTATCGTTTGGAACAATGTTATCATTACAACTGAATGCTTATCTGTTATTATTGTTATATTTTGCATGTTTAGAGTATAAAGTTAAATTGTAGATTTTGATTATTTAATGCATTATGCATGGGTATTTACGAAATAGTGTTTAGTCTCAAACATATTAAAATTATAGTTATGTTAAGCTCTTTTTCTGTGCAAAAAAAAATGTTTTCCTTAACCTGTTTATTATAAAATATATTAAAAAAATATTTTATCATATTTGTTCCAGTACTGGTTAATGTGGTTATAGCCTAAAACTCTTACTAGTTTAAATATTTTGTATGTCGACATTGTATATTTGTGCTTTCTGATTATATTTAGAATTACGGTTTTCGTTGCAACTTTGGTAAGAAGTTTCCATTCTGGATACATATGCTAGATCCTTGGGGCAACCATTTTAGTAAAAATCTTAAAAGAAATTCTTTAAGCATATTCCATTAAGTGCAAACTTTTGTCATTTAAAACAGTTTCATTCTTTACAGTTTTACTGTTTGTAATGTTTTGGTATTTTTCTGATATACCGGTAAAGAACGAGGACACATTTTGTGAATACAAATGTACATCAATAGTACTCGTTGGCCAATGGCCGCCCCATTGGGTAACCTTAACTGTGGTTAAACTGAAATGGAAAAAAATCAGATTTTATTTCCTGTATAATATTTAATATATAAGTACGTACATATTTAAAGCATAATAATGTATATAAACTGCTGTAGGCATTTTTGTACATGCACCCACCACTGACTTTGAGGAACTTTCAGATTTTAAGAAATTATAGAATTTTCTGAATTTAAAACATTAATTTTATTACGTTTTCCTTTAGAAAACTCTTTGTGTATACGGGTCCTGGATAGTGTATGCATGTGTATTTCTGACTGTGGGAGAGACTATTGGTGGGTGTTTCATTCTATTGCCACATGAAATTATCATTTATGTGTATAGCCTCATTTGGGTTACGGTACACGCTCATGGTTTATTTTGATCCCCACCACTCATACGAGACTCAATGAATCCATCATAAATTGACACTGTGATTTAGGTAGATGCTTCTAGTATTAAACTAATAAAGGCTGTATGAATAAATGTGTGTTATGTTGTTTCTTCAAACAGAAATCAGAAATGACAGATGTCAATCTATGTCAACATTTAACGTAAGGGGTGTTGCTGCCGTTTTGCTGATTCTTTTCCATCATATAGATTTTGTTCCCAATTTATATTAAAGTAATACATACAAATACCATATGAAAAATGAAATAAAAACATAGGATCACCAGCCTTGGTTTTCTTCACCATTATATAACATGTACTTTTTCATTAAATTGAAAAAAAAAACTCTAAATTGCGCAAAAGTAATTAACCTATAAAATTGGCAACTGGAAACATGTAGATATTATATAAGCTAAGATACACCATATACCATTTAATTAAATCACACACTACCAATTAAATGGAGTTCACTAGTTAAATTTTAAGAAGTTGATTTTTTTAACTACGCATTTTTACTTTCTTAACCATATAAATGGAATTTTAACAAGTTTTGTCAAAAAAAAAATGTGCGAAACTGCTCAAATATGTTCATCTATGTGTTGCGATCATACAACAAAAATAAAAAAGGGGTTCACCGCACTTTTAACAGAGATATTGTTTTAACAATCGCTACCATCTATGTCAAATTTCATAAAATACAGCAATTAGACAAAACCCAAGTACCGGTACATAGATTGCTAGAAATATGCATACACATTAGAAATTGTCTACAATTTTATCTGGGATCACAACAGCTTACCAAAAAACAACAATAATACAATTTTAATCACAAACATACAGTATCAAACTCGAACTGAATCATCAATAACTTACGCTCTATTGGACATTGTCAGCCCGGGTTAACTACTTAAATATACCCCGGGTACTCTTAAGTATACTTAAATGTACCCCGGTATGGAAAATATACCCAGGAATTCTAACTCTAAATTGTTTGTTGTCGGCTTTTTTTTTCAAATTAATTATGTTCATATTTATGTCAAAATTTTGTAAAATGGTTATATATTATCGAAACACATACTAAAAAAAGCATGTTTAGGCAGGTTTTGTTCAATGCGAATTGTGTTTCTTATTCCGTAGCGCGTTTTATGACATAGGAATTTTTGGGGGCATAAACCTCGGGTATAGTCTAAGTAGGCCTGGTACGTGTAAGTATATTAAGCGTACTCGGGGTACATTTAAGTATGCTTAAGAGTACCCGGGGTACATTTAAGGAGTACCCGAGCCAACAATGACTATTCGAGCATAACTTACAGGGACTTGTTCACAGATTTAGGCATTTTTTTAAGTTTGTGATTACATTACATTGATAAAGTTAAATGACAGGGTTAACGAGCTCCGGTATGAAACAAGAATGAAATTAAAGAAAGAAAACAAAGTTAACCACACCTGGCATCGAGCCACTGACCTTTGTATTATGAACCCACTGTAATGATACTAATAACAAAAATATTGGGTTGTGATAATAGCTACATGGGTGTTGCTATAAATATATCCTTGATTAAATAAACTGCCGCAACACCCCTCAACTTTAAATATTTCAAGAACCAGAGTTGTCTGTTCCACAAGCCGAAAAATAAGGATCACTTTTAAGTTGTAACCCAACCAGAACCAGGTATTCCCTTACATAATCATGACCTGCAGAAGTGGTCAATGGTTTCAAATTAACAACATGATAGTGTAATAAATGAGATTTTTGTAGCAAAATTGGTGATACTTTTTATATGTTGCTAAATTTGCTGGAACAATATTGTTATGCCCCTGAAGGGAGGCATATAGTAATCTCATCGTCCGTCTGTCCTTCAGTATGTCAGTCTGTCCCTCTTTTTATGCGGAGTATAATTCTGGGGGAAACATGGAAGGTATTCAAAAGAAAGTTTCATATAATGAAAGATGGCTTTGAGGGGAAGTACAGCGTACAATGACCATAAGTTATTGACCTTTTGCAAATTGTCTCGTATGGAGCATAACTCATTGGTATTTGCATAACTTATTAGTATTTGCATAACACATTAGTATTTGCATTACTCATTAGTAAATAAGGTATTTTTACATTGATAGAGGACATGTTACTGTTAGTGAAGAGTACAAGAACCACAACCCTTTTGTCATTTTTTTGTTGAGTAATTATCCTTACCGATTTTTTTTTTATAGTTTGTTTCTTGCATGGAGCATACCGGTAATTCTGCATGTGTTGGAGCTATTCAAGTGAATCTTCATTGAATGATAATTGGATTTAAATAAAATGCCAAACACACGCATCCATAATCTTGTATTCAGAATTTATTGCCTGTTAGTCATGTGAGGAGCAAACATTCATTAATATTGAAGAGATTTAAACAATTCTATTTTGGAGCATTCCTCTGTAAATATTGAGAGGAATCCAGGGGAGGTGAAACATTTAAGGAAAGTTTACTTGCCGACGGACAATTAAATATAAAATATAACTTTTCTGTCAAATAAATTCACTTTTCCTTATATCATATATGGAGAAATGCATTTATGATTTTAAATATTTGTGAAAGTAATTCATTTGTTAATGCTTATATATCTGCATTTCATCTACTTAAAGATTGATTTATATTGAGAAATATTTACAGAATTATTGCCCTGACGTCAACCTTTCTTATGTGGAGCATATCCAATTTAGTATTCAATGTATTTAATTAAAAAGCTTTATAACCCAATGGGTTGCTGAGAGTTGCAATGCGCTATCTCTTGTCCATGGGTGCACAATTTAATCAACAATGCAAGGGTTAAGGAACACTGAATCTGCAAGAACTTATCAACGTTTACCTGTCTTAACCACAAACTTGTGCAAATGGTACCATTAATGCAAGAAATAATTGCTTTTTATTGACTTTGATTATCTTTCGTAAGATGTATCCACCATCTTGGAAAAGGGAGAAAACTGACTCAGTATCAGTTAGGTCGCACTACACCAATATTTTGCGCATCAGGTTATTTGATGTAACCTCAGTCCATAACAATATTGAGGTATTCGATAAAAAATAAACTGTTCCAAATTTAAACATAAAAATGTCAACAAGAATAGTGTGTTGAAACATTGTCGTATTTTTTAGGGTGCATGCAAAGGATAAGGTCCGTAGGTTGCTATTCAGGTAAATTTAACATGTTTATGAAGTTTATTGATTATTTTCCTCAGTTTGTCTTGAACGACGTCTGTTTAGTGAAGCGCAAGGATTCGCTGCGCTGAACTGCACCCATGTTTATGAAGGTGTGCATATGGACTCCCAGAGCCGCCATAGCAAAAATTATCAAAGGCTCTGGGAGTCTGTTTATATGGAAATGACCCCGATTGAAATTAGGGTAACTAGGTCAAAGGTCACTGTCACAAAAAGTGTGAAAATCCTTTCCGATCAATAACTCGTAAACCAATTGACCGATTGACACTTTACAAATCCTATGCAAAAATATACTGTAAGTCAAACAAAAGCGGCTGAACATAAGCAGCCAGCGTCTATCGGTTGTAAATATTGATTTATGAGAACATAAGCAACATACAGGGCAGAGTGCAAAACTGAAACCACTGAAGAGTTTGAGTGTCACAGATGATGTTTTTACTGATATTGTCAAGTTTTATGGGGTAAATTATCAGATTAACGGCCCCACTATGATATTGAACTATCAATTCTCTAGTTCCGGGACAAACTGTCACAAAGACCTACAATTATAACGATTATTATTGGTGCAAATTCTTAAATCCACACTATGGTGTTTTGTTATTAACACATTAATTAAAGATTATGCACATTTTTCACATATATAAAGACACATATATTATTGTAATGTATATTCACTAGCAATCATGGTTTTTCATGACTTCCTTAACCCTTGAAAGTGTGCTTTAGAGATCGATACAAATGCAAACACTGAAAATCCTTCCAACTAGCGAAACATGAGAATTCAGTAGCTTAAAATAAATTTAATCACAGCTGGAAGTCTGAATACCCTTTCATTTCTGGTGATCCAAAAAACAAGTCAATGTTTCGTAACTACTGTGTAAAAAGTCAATTTAAGAATTTTTTCACATCTAGTTGTAACATTCTCAAAAAGAAGTCCATAACAAAGCATGTAAAAGTGTTTATTTTAAAGTTTCTATACATATTGTTTCCCAGCTGTATTGTTTATATTGATATTTCCATTATGCATTCTCGAAATAATGACAATTAAGTGCCTTGTTATTATTAATTTATTGTATTAGACCACCAGATGGCTGCTGAGGCAAAGCAGCTCGGAAAGAGATGGTGTCTGCCAGTATGATATCCATCACCATGAATCAAGCAGCAGTTGCCAATGTCCGGTCTAGTTCCTGGCTTAGGAAGACCTTCCAAACAGCTTCCTTTCAAGCTACAACAATTTCCTACGGTAATCTATCAGGAAAAAATAAAATATAATTCATTAAACCAAAAGTTCATGTTACATCAAGTACTCAAAAAATCAAACAAGTTTCAACAAATAAAACATACATGGAAACTCCATATCTTAAAGCAATTGTTGAAGTTCCATATCTTAAAGCAATTGTTGAAGTGTGTTTTAATATCGACAAATACATATGTTTTGTAAAATTTTGCTTTTTGTGCATGTGTGAATATCAATGTGTTCCAGGGTGTATCCCAGAAGGCAGACTTGAAGGAAGATGGCCACACAATCTACGAGCATGCAGTGTCTGTGTTTGATTTTCAAGACGCCTTGTCTGCAGTGATAGAGGAGGAGCTACTCACCAAGGTAAAGAAAAGCGGCGAGTTCAGTCTAATGATGGGACTATAAATCTGCATGAGCATTGCGGGTTTGATTCCCGGCCAGGCCTTGTGTGAGAATTGGTCATGAAATTCTTTTTACGGCCACTCTCTTCATTCCTTTCACGTTTGGCAGTTGTCAATTACTGGCATAAGTAAGTGCACTTAGTAAGTACGCTCGGCTAGCCTAGGAAAAGGAGTCCGTTAACTGACAGTAATGACATGTCTGAAATACTGTTAAATTGGCATAAATATCACAACAAAACCACAGTCTTGAACTAAACTCACAAGACCGTTGACCGAGTCGATTGATTTTTGCGTCGGTCAAGTGAAAATTCCAAGACGCTAGCCCGATCTGTCGAGTGTTTTTTTTCGTGTCCGAACTTAGGAACATGTCCAAAATAGCTTCCTATTGTAGTTAGAGCTTCATCTGCATTCCGGAAATGTTTGCTCATTACCGATTTTGCCTGGTATTTTATTTATTAATTTTTGATTGGTTGGCCGGTGGAGCGGACTTGAACAGTAACTGACAGAAAATCTTCGCTACTTTCCGAAAATCTTAATAGTCAACGAAACTTTGCAAAATGTCCGCTATCTTGAAATATTTTAAGTGATTGATTTGCAAAGTAAAGTACTGCTAAAGCATATTGTTAAGCAATATGTTAACAAAATTATATATTCATTACGTATTGGCTAGGTAACTGGTTTTCCTCGTCTGAAATCAAACGATATGCACATTTTATTTGATGTGCAAAACACGTACATTTTTTCAGTCTGTCGTTTTCTGATACAGTATTATTTGTTGATTTGAATTATTTTAATTTATTTTCAACGTTTTTTATAAAAACATCTATAGAATGATGAAAACACATATGGATGGTCTGCCCTTTATCCCATTGGGGACCTGCAGCCCCAGACCCCTGGCCTTATTTTCGGGATTTCGAATTTGGGACAATTGACATCTCTGCTATAGACGCTTATTCAAAACTGCATCCGTTATCTCCCTTGTGCACTAATTGAGTAGACGATTATTGAACAGTGTTGTCGTGAGACGCTAAAAGTATTATTATTGTGGGAGCAGTGGTCTAATGGTAGGACGCTGGCTTAGAGATCGAGAGGTCCCTGGTTCGAATCCTGCCCTGACACTGGAATTTTCTTGAGCAAGAAATTTATCCCACATCTGCTTCTCTCCACCAAGGTGTATAAATGGGTACCTGTTAGGGAAATAAGCCAATGTGCCGTGGCTGCATACTGCGCCAAGATGTTAACGGACGACTTATGACCCAGTGATCGGGGGAAAAATGTGAAGCGCCTCTGAACGCACATACTGTATGAAAAGGGCGCTGAATAAATGTGTTAAAAAAATAAAATAATTGATGGAGTGGGTTACGTCCAAGACTGACATAGTTACACATGTTACAGAATTATAACTTTAATTCAGGCTATTTAAAATTGATTTGGCCTAGTGAAATTTCCAATCTGGTAGCCTGACAGGGCAAGTGCCTACAAAAAATTAATGCCAAGACTGAAACCATAAAAAAAAGACTTTCCATTTTCAGAACACAACATCATTATGCCTGAGGGAACATAAACTAATTAATACGGTAAAATTTTGAATATTGTAAGTTTATTTTGCTCCAATAAGTAATTGTCCTTTTATTATGAAAAGAAGAAGAAGAGGGGGTATATTGTTTTGCTGGATGTCGGTTCTGTCTGTCGGTAGACCAGTTGGTTTCCGATCAATAACTTGTGAACGGATTGACCAATTGGCTTGATACTGCATTGGTCTTGGACAGTAGATGACCCCTATTGAAATTTTAGTCACTAGATCAAAGGACACTGTCACAAATAGTGTGAAAATCAATTCTGATCAATAACTTGTCAACAAATTAACTGATTGGCTTGACACTTCACATGTGCATTGGCTTGGACAGTAGATGACCCCTATTGAAATTGGGGTCACTAGGTCAAAGGTCAAGGTCAATTTTGCAGAAAGTGTGAAATTTGGTTCCGATCAATAACTCGTCAACAAATTGACCGATTGACTTGATACTTCACATGTGCATTGGCCTTGGACAGTAGATGACCCTATTGAAATTGGGGTTACTAGCTCAAAGGTCAAGGTCACTGTGACATTAAGTGTTTTTTTGGTTTCTGTTCGATATGTTATCAACGGATTGAGTGATGGNAGCGATCTTTACGTATCTATGTATATAAATATATATGTCTATATGTTAAAGAATCGAATTGAATTTGGTAGGTTTGGTATCGTAATCGAATCGACGCATTTCGAACCGATTTACGATGCATCGGATCGAATCGTTGCAGCTCTAATTGCATGGAGTGTTTATGAGTTCCAATAAGCTCATATAGATATCATCTGTTTGCAAACATTTCTTTTTCAAGTTTTTGACGGATTGAACAGCTCTCTCAGCAAGATCGTTCGCTTGCTGATGCAGTGGATGATGTCGTACTTACAAACTTTTTGATTGGTNGATTGAAACTGGGTCATATGAGCTCAAAAACTAGGTCTCAAGGTTAAATATAAAAAAACATGTAAAAGTCACTTTTTTGGTCCGAAATAATCTTCATGAATCAGCTTGCATTTTTTCAGAATAGTCTACATGTAGTTCCTTTGGCTTTCAGGTGAGCGCCTTAGGGCCTGATGGCCCTCTTGTTTGATCAAATCTGTCCCAACCTTGCTCCATGGAAGCGATGGAACAGGCTGAATTATCATTGGCTCTTCTGCTTGCTTGTTTCTGTGAGCTAAACATGTGGTACATTTGCTTTTTAGCTTTTCAATCTGATGGTTCAAGCCTGGCCAATTTACAAGTTCTCTTTTGTTTTGTTTTCATTAACCACGCTGAATTGTGACTTATGAAGAGCTTTGAGAGTTTCTCTTCTAAGTAATGCAGAAATGCACACTCTTTCCCCTCTGTATAACAAACCAGTGTACACTGCTAATTCATCACCAACATCCCAAAATGGTAGAGGTTTAGCTGACACCTCCTTCTTTGTTCCTGGCCATCCATAACAGACCACTTGTATTACCGCCTGAAATTGTTCATCTGTTTCTGTAGCAACCACACTTTTGTCATGATTACTGCAAGACAATGTTTCGATGTTTAAGAACATCAATTCTTCGTCAATTATTTTCTCGCCTTCTTCGCTCAGTGGCAATCTACTCAAGCAATCCGCCAAACCCATATTTTTACCACTTCGATGCACAAGTGTGAATTCATATTGTGCTGGCTGATTGAGTGATCTGTAACCGTATAATATTGCACTGCTTACTTCCCTTGGATATAGTGTGGTGTTGCCTTCGTTCAAGGCGCGAATGTTCGAGGCAGCGACCGCCATTGCAGTTTCTGAAATTTCTTAGACGCTTTATACCGGTTTATAGCCCCGCATGGTGTAAGTTTCCACATGTTATCAATGCTATATAGCTTGAATTCTGTTAAGGCAGTAATTATTTTGAGGTATATTCGTTTGTTCAGGTTTTCTCTGTAAATGTTATTCGTACTCAAATTATGTCGTACCTACCATTTCGACCCAGTTGAGGCTATATGTTCTATTTGTTAGGGTAACTTCCAAAGCTTTTCTTTTGTAACTATAACATTGTTTATAATTTCAGTATAGGCTATATGCAGTGCTTTAGATAAGTTTTGGGGAATATTGGGTAATTACCCCCTGTTTTTGACAACAATAGGGTTTTTGTAAATTCAATAGAGTTTTAGCAAAAACTGTCACCCCCTACTTTTGAGCTTAATTGGGTTTTTCACCCCCGGTTTTTCAACTCAATTGGGTAATTTAGGGAATGACATATATAATATAATAAAAATCTACTAAGGTAACTATATTATTTATACAAATGGAATTTTAAAAGGTACCTGTACATAACAACAAACAATTACTGAATTTCTGATCAAAGTCTGGTCCTTAAATTGTACACTACAAGATCTGCCTGATCACATATGCATGTGAAAAATAAATCAACATTTGTAGCAAAATCTCCGGTAATAACGGGCGAACTACATTCTCGGGAGAAATGATCACATCTTGCAACAGATCTTTCNCTGTGTAGCCTAGTTACTACCTCCTTGATACTTGTCATCAGATAGTGTTCACGCAGTATAGCAATATTGAGATTGGTCGGGTCAATGCAAATTCTAACTCTGCCATTTTTATGCTTTCTTTAAAAAAAAGGGAGTATATTATTTTTGGCCTGTCATTCTGTCTGTCTCTGCATTGGTGACCCTAGCTTGTCATCGCATGGAGTGTTTATGAGTCCCAATAAGCTCGTATAGATATCATCTGTATGCAAACATTTCTTTTTCAAGTTTTTGACTGATTGAGCTCTGTCTGTCCAAAACTTTAACCAAAAACTTTAACCTAGGTTAAAGTTTGGTCATAACTTTTGCAATATTGATCATAGGAACTTGATATTTGGCATGCACGTGTATCTCATGGAGCTGCACATTTTGAGTGGTGAAAGGTGAAGGTCAAGGTCATCATTCAATGTCAAAGGTAAACATTAATAATCAAAGTGGTGCATTAGGGGGCAGTGTGTTTCTGACAAACATATCTCTTGTTACTTTCTAACACACACCATACTATTTACCCATTCAGTTTTGACTTGTTCACAAATACCAACAGGAACCGATCTTGGTGCATGTACTACCGATTGAACTCATTTGTCTACTTTCACTATGTNCTGGGAGGGCCATGCCGATGCAAGACATGCTGTAGCGGGCGTGTCTAGGCCTTGAGAAACATTAAAAGTGGGAGGAGTGTAGTGATTTAAGGTCACTTCCAACAGCCTTTCTGTTAGGCTAGCTCTTTAGCGACGTGGTTAAAGTGTCTGACTACCACTCTGGAGGTCGTGGGTTCAATCCAAGGCCTAAGCTCAGTATTTTCACATTATTGAGATTGGTCGGATCAATTTAAGTTCTTACTCATTTTTACTTTCAAACACACACCATGCTATTTACCCATTCAGTTGGTTATTCAACTTGTGCAATAATTTCATATTTCTCTATATGGTTTGCTCCTTTTTGACTTGTTCACATATACCAACAGGAACGGATCTTGGTGCATGTACTTCCGGTTGAACCCCTTTGTCNTGTCATGTTTCTCTAAATGGTTTGCTACTTTTTGACTTCTTCACATATACCAACAGGAACCGATCTTGGTACATGTATGTCCGGTTGAACCCCTTTGTCTACTTTCACAAAGTATTGTCCCGGTAAACATCCTATTTCCTTCACCAATACATTACTGAACTCTACGTTTACTGTTGTGACTTGTATGTTGTTGACTGTCATAATCGGTCCTAGTTTCACTGAATCATCTCGTCCTAACAAGTAAATATTTCTCGTAGTATCTAGAACTTGAAAAGTCAGATTTCTTTAAGTACCTTAGTATGTGCACCGAAAAGTTCTGTCCAAAGGCCTTGATATGCTGTCCACTAAAACCATTGATAATAGTTTCAATGCACTAAATTCGCAATTGTTCACATTGCAATTGTTCTGAAGTAGATCTAGAAAGTACATTTCAAGCAGCTCCTATGTCTATTTCTAATTCAAGAACCAAATTTCCTACCTCAAACTCCACACTCCACTCTGTATTGTTCTTTCCATCAATGTTTGCCTTGAACACGTCATTTATCGAAGCATGTTCTTTAAACATGTTTTTTATCTTCAGCATAATACACGTTGTAATTGCCCCGTCTTGGTCTACGTCCCCAACCTCGGCCTCTAGCTCTCCCTTGAAAATGACCATTTTGTGCTCTCAAATTTCCTTTACAAAACTTTAAAATGTCTTCCTTGCCAAAAGTGTCACATATGTTGTTTGTACGCAGGACAGTTTTGTGGATGGTGATGCCTACAACACTTAATACACCCAGGGAAATTCCCATATCCAGGCCTTTTGTCTCTCTCCTGGAATCGCTGTCGTGCTAGATTGACATTGGCGGTCTCGAGTCCCAAGGTTTTCATGTGAGCAGATATAAACTTAACATTCCTGCACATTTCAATAACTCTTTCTTACGTGAGTTGGTCTGCGGGAATCTGCATAAGCTTCTCTGAAGTCCTTTTATAACCTATTTCATGAATGATCATGTCATTGACATTGTTCAGCTTTTTGTTTCAGCTCTGATATATAATCCATGTTTTTAATATTCAAAACTCTTGACACTTAATATTTCTATAATTATGTACTGTGAAGTGATGATAAATTTTCGAAATCTGTATCTAAATCGTACCTTTCTTTGGCTTCCCGAGCCACAATGCCCAGTTCTTTGTTTGCCTCAATTCATGGAGCCCAAGTAAAAGATTCATATATTTTCACATAATCGCGTTCCATATTTGACAGAAGAACGTCGACTTGCATGCCTTCGTCCTGGCACGTAATGTAGCCCTTTAGCGTCCCAAGTGGATGATTATTTACCGTTTATACATCTCCCATTCAGGTGCACCGCCATTGCTGGAATTGAACTCCGATAACGGCTTTATCCCTTTGGCTGCCATCGTAAATCTACAATAACTCCAAAGATGAATGCCTCTAATTCCTTTCTGCGTAAATCACCAGGGCCCGTATTCACGAACCACCTATGGGAAAAAATTAACCTAAGGTTGTCATTTTGCCTTAGGTTTTTGCTGTTTTTCCCTTAAATTTGAGGAAATGCCTCAAGTCATATTCACAAAATTCCTAACCTTAGAAATACGCCTTAGGTTCACCGTTTTTTCCTTAAAAGTTAAGGNTCCTTTCTGCGTAAATCACCTGGTCGATAACCTTCTTGCGTCAGATTGCATGGATTATATAACTAATGCCATTGACTTGCCAGGAACACAACTTTATTATCTCCCTTGAACATACATACTCAACACATCAAGGTACCATGCATAGGTTAACAAATACATTAATACATGACAGGGCTCACGGAAAATTGTTTTATGTTGTTATCGTTGTTACTTAGTTATGAATGATTTATTTTAGATTGTGGCAGCCCCCAGTTTCACATNAAAATATATGTTGCGGGGGATATCACTTCTACGAATTTGCTTGTTTATTTTAGATTGTGGCAGCACACTGTTACACATCAAGGAATCACATCCAGCGCTTCACACTAATGGCAACTATCGTTTAAAGGTAGTGAAGTTTATTGGTCAGGAAGACATTCGCCAGGCTTTAGGGTATGGAACTGCAAAGGTAAGTATGATTTCTATTTTTGTGTGTTGAACTATAGCTAGAACATGATATAAAAACAACAAGGGATGCCAATTCCAGAAAAGCCTATGCAGGGAATATTTATTTATGAGCATGGTAATAAAAAAGTCTATGATAAGGTTTTTAAAGGGCCATACAGCCCAAACTAGATGATTGTCATGTCAACACTAGACTCTGTGTGTTGTTCACCAAAATAATAAACTTTGTCAAACACATAAACTCATATTTGATTTACTCACAAGTCAGATGGGGCAAACATTAACAACAATAAATAATAATTTATAACCAGACCTTTCAGTCAATATATATTATCCAAGCATCAGCAACACTCATTTTGCTTAAACTTTACTTATTCCTGCTTCAGTAAAAACCTGTCATTGCAAACTCAGTGTCAACTTAAAATGATGTTTGTAAAGTTATTTGCCTGCAAATGAGAGGGGTTATGTGTGAGTAACTTTGTCAGCCGGTTTTTTGGTTGGTCAGTCGACTTTACATATATGTTTGTGGAGCAAACTACATTTCTTGACCATTTCTTGGTCAACTCAGTTAAAGAGAGACTGTACGATTTTGTTAAATATTTATGATTTTTTTTTAAATGNAAACCTTGTTTATCTTTAACCACAAAGCACGCAGCTTTGAAATTTGATATGTTACAAAGATTGTTCAAATCATGCCACTGGGCAACTCATTATACTGGTGAGCGATCTA
This sequence comes from Dreissena rostriformis, assembly GCA_007657795.1. Lineage (NCBI taxonomy): Eukaryota > Metazoa > Mollusca > Bivalvia > Myida > Dreissenidae > Dreissena > Dreissena rostriformis. The sequence goes on from VMBQ01008082.1 coordinate 14,463, forward strand.
GGGCCCTCTTGTTTATGATATTTACCTGCAATGAGAGGGGTTATATTTGAGTCACTCTGTCAGCCGATTATTTGATTGGTCATTCCACTTAAAAAAAATAAAAAAAATTGGTCATTGCTTCACAACTATGTACTTGTTTATAATTACTTTCAAGATGTTTTTTACTTTCACTACCAATTATTAAGTTTAAGATGAATGGAAATCTCACTAAATGAGTCCTTTCGATTCAATGCTATGTAAGATTTAATTTGCCATTTATTTAAAGTTAAAGTTTAACAATGTGACTTATCAGTTTTACAANGTCTTTTTGATACAATGCTATGTAAGATTTAATTTGCCACTTATTTAAAGTTGAAGTTTAACAATGTGACTTATCAGTTTGTTAAGTTTGTTCGAAGTTTAAAGCTAGGTTGCATGATTCGGAGAAGTTGTTTCTATCGAATTACAGAAATTAATCTGTTACACATTTTATGTTGTTCTTTTTTTGTCATTTTTATAGAGAATCATTTTTCATTCTTGTGTCTGTGGTAACAGTTAATGAGCAGTACATAGCCTTAAATAATTGTTAAAAATATAGAATAATAACTGTCTTTTCCTCCTGCCCTAACCTTTAAAATTTTATATTTATTTGAGGTCATTGTTAAAGAAATACTGGATGTTTTAACAGTATTTTGATTGCCAACCACTGCATCAATCCATTTGAAGATTTGCTTATTTTAACTCAATCTTATTTGTAGTGTTGTCACTAGGTTATTCTAGATCTCTTAGTACTGCATTATGCATATATTTATACTGTAGTTTTGTTTTCTTTTGTAGCTAGTCTAGGTATGAATCCCAGATCTGTCATCCTGTCGAAAGTAAGCCTTGGCCAGCCTAGCCAAGTGGTTGGCTGGATTCCAGGACTTAAGGATCAAAGTAAACATGTGTTGGTTAAGGTCAACCGACTTAACCTTGGCATGGTTAAGTTATTGACCTTTTGTGGTCTGNGATTCCAGGACTTAAGAATCAAAGTTACCATGTATTGGTTAAGGTCAACCGACTAAACCTTTGCATGGTTAAGTTATTGACCTTGTGGTCTAGTTATTGACCTTTTGTGGTCTAGTTATTGACCTTGTGGTCTAGTTATTGACCTTTTGTGGTCTAGTTTTTGACCTTGTGGTCTAGTTATTGACCTTTTGTGGTCTGTCAGTTGACAGGCTACAGGCTTGTTGACTGGTCGACCATCAGCACTTAGGAACATTATATAGCCATTGTTTTCTCAGCTGACTGCTATGTGGTTGTCTGTTGATCAAACATTGATTCTTATATATATGATGAAGTGTTTGTCATGTGAATGGTCACTGTGCCAGTCGTGTGATTGACCTTCAACCATATGATCTATCTGTTACTTCTATTTGTATGGTATGAAGGTCATTCGTCTGGTGATTCATGTAGGTTCAGTTACTTACCCAGTAGTAAGTTGTTAGTATTAGTTAGTATATCAGTTGTAAATTAGTTTAAATGTAGTTATTTATAGTTTTAGTTAGCTGTCAATATTTGAAATTCATTTATATTTCTGTTCACATTCGCAATTTTGTTAACACAAATTCATTTTGTCAAATCATTACAATTAATATATTCATAAAAAACACAACACAAACATAGGAAAAATGGTTTAAAAGACAATGTGTAAGTCAAAAAGCAAATGATCTCAAATTTGTAACCAGTCAAATTATTTCAGTTCATAAATGCAATATACACTCCTAGGTTAATTTGGCCACATTGAAGCAAAGAACTCCTGAAATTGGTCAAACAACTGGTAGGACAATTTATTGAAAACAAAATACGTAAATGAACAACAAAAACAAAATACTTAATTCATTTGATCAGATATTTGCAATTGCTGATTGGAAAAGGTTATAACATGCATTCTAGTATCATTGAGGTCAAGGGGACATGTATGAATACAGATTGCAGTCAATCATCAGATTAGTCATAAGTCACACAATAATTGGTCAAACATAGAATTAAGACTCTAACATGTTCACAAGTCAAATGCGGGCCATTGTCATTGCATTTTGCACACGTTCATTTAGTTCATTTTGTTAAATGACTTTTCTGTACTCAGTTTGTAGTTTAGAAAGTAGTTGTAAATGAATTGATGCACTGTTTTGCGGTCTTTATCAACTTTCTTTAATAACCAGACTAAATGTTTTCTGTTCTTTGATACCAACTTGTTGAAGAGTGCTTGTTTAATTGAACAGGGTAACAGGCTGGGGAAGTGATTGGTCAAAAAAGATTTTTTAATAACAAAAATATCACTTAATTTTTGGTGTAATTTTGTTTATTGACTTCATCCATGTTGACATTTGTTATTGTCCAATGAAACGTGTTAATTCTAATTTAATGTATGATTTACTCATTTAAAAGTGTTGTTATTTGCATAACTTTCTCACCTGAAGACAAACTACTGCCTTTATTTATTTGAAAGATTTTTGAAAGAACAATGGAACTATTTGTGCGTTGGATTTTTCTCATTCTTTATTTAAAAAGTAAAACATACCACCAATTTTTAGCTCGGCTGTTTTTGGAGCAAACCCTTAGGTATTGTCATTGCCCTCTCGTCTGCCGCGTTGTCGTCATAGTCGTAGTCTGCGTCGTCCGAAAAATTTAACATTGGCCATCACTTTTGCATTATTGAAGATAGCAACTTGATANGTAACTCTACTGATTGCTTTATATCAAGAATTTTAAACGTAATTTATAGATAATTTGTGCTTTAAATATAAAAATTGCGTGAGTAAATATGCATTTAATGTGGAGCTTATTTCCTATATCTAATATTGGTAATTTCCATTTGAAATTGTTGTTTTTGATGTGAACTTTGTGTGTTTCATCATGACCTACTGTTGCGGCCAAAACCTAAAAATGGAGCACAAACTAATGACAGAGGACCAGGAAAAAGAAAAGTTTGATGTAAAGACTGATGATGAAGCCTTTAAAAAAGAAAGAACTACTGGATTTTCAAGAAAGTTGGTTGGTAAGGTATTGATATAATGATTAATGTCATTTCTTACAACGCATTTTTTTAATAAATGTAATTATATTTTTAGCCTATGCGGATTATTGTGGTGTGTGGCTGTACAGGGTCTATTGTCAAATCTTTCCAATCCACTGCATGTCTTTGTCTTCAGAGGTGAATAATCTTTTTGCTTATTATATATTTTGAAGGTAGAAAAGGTGATATGCAATTCTCTACAAAAGTTGTTCAAACATATTTTCTGGGTTCAAAACTGGCCACACCGCAAATATTTTTTTCTATATCTGAGACAACCTAAGATGCAGCTGTGTTTGGTATGTTATATTGTATGGGTATCCTTTACAAAGATGGTTTGAATCATGTCCCTGGGATAAAAGTAGCAACATCCAGGTCTTCTCTTGATTAATATTGAATTTTGNAAAGTATTGGAATAATGATAAATGCCATTTCTTACAACGCATTTTTTTAATTAAATGTAATTATGATATTTTAAACCAATGCTGATTTTAAACCTATTTAATAGTATTTATTTTAGCTCGATTGTATTTAAAGTACTTACTACTGATTTGAAAGGCTCTCAAGTCCGTTTCCTGGGACTATAACCAGAACTTGGTGTCTATGCGGGAGATCTAAAGAACGCTCCCACTGTAGGGATTGAACCCCTGACCTCCCTAGGCAGATAATTGTGGTGGGTGGCTGTCCAGCGTCTATTGTCAAACTTTCCAACCCACTGCATGTCTATGTCACCAGAGCTAAATAATCCTTTTGCCTATTATAATAGATTTTGAAGGTGGAAACCATGATATGTGGTTCTCTACAAAGTTTGTTTAAACAAAATTTAATCTTTTGGGTTCAAAACTGGTCACGTTGCAAATATTTATTTTTCTCTGAGAAAACCTAAAATCCTGATGTGTTTGGTATGTTATATTGTATGGGTGTCCTTATAAAGATGGTTCCAATCATGGCCCTGGGATGAAAGTAGCAACATCCAGGTCTTCTAATGATTAATATTGAATTTTGTTGAAGTTTAGCTTACAACATATTTTTTGAAACTACTAGGTCAAACCTTGACCCTGGGATCAAAATTGTCCAAGTCTCGAGGTTAAATATGTTTATATAGACTTATTATATAGCAAAATAACTTTAAAAATCTTTTACATTACGTAGGCAAGTGAACTAAGGCCTAAGTTTTGTCAAATTGTCAAGCTTGTTTATTTAAGCTGCCAGCTCTCAGAAAGATTGATAAATAGCTCAGAGCTCCAGATAAGATGCGTATCTGTATATTTACGCATTGAAAAATAAAAAAAAACGCTTTAAAAATCGGCTCAGTACGTAACATTAAGCAATGCAAATCTTGCTACGTATTTTTAATCGATTAAAGTGCATAATGGGCTCAGTACGTAACATTAGGCAATGCAAATCTAGGTACGTATTTTTAATCGATTAAAGTGCGTAACGGGTTTAACCAATAATCCAGATGAGGCTTTAGTGTAACTTAACCTTTGAATCAATAGTGAGTTAATCAAAATGTATACAAAATGGCGGCCCATCATGTTTGTGGATCAAAAAAGGTACGTTTGAAGCGACCAGCAACTCCTTCGGGAATATTTTAAAGAAAGTCTGTTCATATCATCATTTAAAATTTATTCTGCTTGCATTTATTAATAACAAATAATATTATTTCTAGATTAAACACGCCATGTACAATGTCAGTTTTCTATGGAAATGGAAAATACCACTCAATATTCCTAAATACCCTTCATGGCTGAAACTACGGAGTAAAATATGCTTTAACAATAATATCAGGGGTTAAAATACCCTTTAGACTAAATCCTTATCTGGAGCTCTGATATAGCTGTCAACTTGGCTTACGTAATGTGCGTGAGTGAAAGCGTGTGTCTGTCCCAGTTTGTCCAGATGGTAACTTCATCATTCATGCAATTTTCAGATAACAACAGGAATGTTAATTATGTGGATTTGGCATGGCACATGAAGATCTGTGTCCATAGCTTAAAGGTTAAGGTCATACTTGGAGTTCAAAGTTATGGCATACTATAGATTTCCAGAATGTAAATTCAACATGCATAATGCAATTTGGAATTGACTTCCCACAAATGATCTACATGTGGAACAATAGTGTCATGTACAAGACCCATTTTCTAGCTCAAAGGTCAAGTCACACTTAAAGGTCACCAATCCTGAAACTTATTCAGAACGTTTGTTCTAATGATATCTGGGCTGAGTTTAAAAATGATTCTGGTTTGTTGAAAAATAAGGCCCCTAGCGAGCGTGGCATAAGGAAATGAAAAAAGGGGTCATGTGTGCAGATTATCCAATCAGAATGCAGCGTTGATATGACAATGAAAGAAGTTGTAAATATTTAACCTTATATATTCTTTCCCAAATAATGACAACAATTGACATGCAGCAGGCAGTTAATGTGTACTGTGTAACGGTTCTTAAAGACATGCCACGGGGCAATCAATTTCAAATCATTTAAAATGAAAACTTTATAGAATCATATTATTGCGTTTCTATTTTGCAGTTGTTCAAATTCTGCCACTTTGCATTTGTTGTGTTTTACATTGTGTAGTTTCAACTAATTGTAAAATGTATTTCAACAGGACCAAGCAGCTCCAGCCGTTCGCCTCGCATGAGTTCGCCGATAAGTTCACCAACATTTGGCATGGTGTCAGCGAACCCTCTACTGCATATTGGTACGAGAATTGCTAAGGATTAGTGCTCTTAACATTATTGGTGTTAANTATAGACTTATTATATAGCAATATGTTTATATAGACTTATAATATAGCAATGTTTATATAGACTTATTATATAGCAATGTTTATATAGACTTATTATATAGCAATGTTTATAAAGACTTATTATATAGCAATGTTTATATAGACTTATTATATAGCAATGTTAATATTGACTTATTATATAGCAATGTTTATATAGACTTATTATATAGCAATGTTTATATAGACTTATTATATAGCCAAATAACTATATGTTTATATAGACTTATTATATAGCAAAATAACTTAAAAAGTCTTCTACATTACGCAGGCAAGTGAGCTAAGGCCTAAGTTTTGTCCACTTGTCAAGCTTGTTTGTTTAAGCTGACAGCTCTCAGAAAGACTGATATGTAGCTGTCACCTTGGATTACGTAATGTGCGTGAGTGAAAGCGTATGTCTGTCCCAGTTTTTTGAGGACGGTAACTTTATCATTCATGCAATTTTCAGATAACAATAGGGATGTTCTGCATGTGGATTTGGCATGTAACATGAAAATCTGTGTCCGTAGCCTAAAGGTCAAGGTCTTACTTGGAGTTCAAAGTTATGGCATACTATAGATTTCCAGAATGTGACTTCAAAATTCATCATACAAATGTTCTCCATGTGGAACCATTGTGTCATGTACAAGACCCATTTNTCATACTTGGAGTTCAAAGTTATGGCATACTATAGATTTCCAGAATGTAACTTCAACATGCATAATTCAATTTGGAATTGACTTCCCATAAATGTTCTCCATGTGGAACAATTGTGTCATGTACAGTACCCATTTTCTAGCTCAAAGGTCAAGTCACACTTAAAGGTCAAATTTAGGCAGCATACAGCTGTTCTAGACTGTAACATTCTCATTCAAATTACAAATGTTCACCATGACAGTGTGTCACATGTAAGACTTGGTTTCCTTAGCGTATTGGTAAATTTCAAACTTCAGAGGTCAAAGGTCGAATTTGGGCATTGTACAGTTTATTTGGTTGATATATATCCTCATCAGAAATGGATTTTTAAGTTCAAAATAACTTATGGTTTTACTTACCACATATGTTTATCATTTAGAGAAGGCATTTCACATTGTTAACACACTTCATGCCTCATTTATTGTCAATTTTTAAATCAATTTGGTCAGAATATTTGTCCCAATAATATCTAGGCAGAGTTCAAAACTGTGTTACCAGAACTTGAGGACAAAACTAGGTCACTATGTCAAATTTAAACATAAAAGCTTGCTTATAATCTAGAAGTCTAAATTTGTATTCCAATCATAATGAAACTGGGTCATAACATTTAATCTAATGATATCTCAGCCAAGTTCAAAAACGGTTTTGGTCCATTGAAAAATATGGCCCCCAGATGGGTGGGGTTGTTTAGATACCTTGTTAACACCCATGAAGTGACATTTTTTGTCTAATCTTCATAAAACTTGGTCAGTATAATTATTTGTTTAATGATATCTGAGGTGAGTTGGAAATGGTTGTTGTCTTTTGAAAAAACATTGCCACTAGGGGTCTGGACAGATTGTCTTTTCAGGCTTTAGAGAAACCTTATTAACACTCTAGAAGTCTGATTTTTAGTCCAATCTTCATGAAACTTCGTTCCAATATTTTTATGTCCCCCACTATAGTAGTGGGGGACATATTGTTTTTGCCCTGTCTGTTGGTTGGTCTGTTGGTTGGTTGGTTTGCGCCAACTTTAACATTTTGCAATAACTTTTGCTATATTGAATATAGCAATTTGATATTTGGCATGCATGTGTATCTCATGGAGCTGCACATTTTGAGTGGTGTAAGGTCAAGGTCATCCTTCAAGGTCAGAGGTCAAATATATGTGGCCAAAATCGCTCATTTTATGAATACTTTTGCAATATTGAAGATAGCAACTTGATATTTGGCATGCATGTGTATCTCATNCCAATTGTCATACAACTTGAAACCTTGTTAACACTCTAGAAATTAGGTATTTGGTCCAATCGTCATACAACTTGCATAGAACACTCTAGAAATCAGGTATTTGGTCCAATCATCATACAACTTGCTATCAGGTATTTGGTCCAATCGTCATACAACTTGCATAGATCAGGTATTTGGTCCAATCGTCATACAACACTCTAGAAAACAGGTATTTGGTCCAATCGTCATACAACACTCTAGAAATCAGGTATTTGGTCCAATCGTCATACAACTTGCATAGAACAGTTAACACTCTAGAAATCAGGTATTTGGTCCAATCGTCATACAACTTGCTATCAGGTATTTGGTCCAATCGTCATAACAACTTGATCAGGTATTTGGTCCAATCGTCATAACAACTTGATCAGGTATTTGGTCCAATCGTCATAACAACTTGATCAGGTATTTGGTCCAATCGTCATAACAACTTGATCAGGTATTTGGTCCAATCGTCATAACAACTTGATCAGGTATTTGGTCCAATCGTCATAACAACTTGATCAGGTATTTGGTCCAATCGTCATAACAACTTGATCAGGTATTTGGTCCAATCGTCATAACAACTTGATCAGGTATTTGGTCCAATCGTCATAACAACTTGATCAGGTATTTGGTCCAATCGTCATAACAACTTGATCAGGTATTTGGTCCAATCGTCATAACAACTTGATCAGGTTTTTGGTCCAATCGTCATAACAACTTGCGTACAACATTGGCTCTTTCTTATGATAACTTAACCGATTCGTAAAATTGTTCCCTTCTGTTAAAAAACATGGTCACAAGTAGGGATGGTAAGTTTGCATTATATATCTTTAGAGAAATTTTGTTTTTACTCTATAAATGAAGTTTTTGGCCCAATCCTGAAACTTGTTAAGAATGTTTGTTCTTGTGATATCTAGGTTGAGTTTGAAAATAGTTCCGGTCTGTTGAAAAATAAGGCCCCTAGGGAGCCTGTCAGTTTTCCTCATATGGTTATAGTGAATCACTGTGAACACATTTTAGACACTTTAGACAAAATGGCTCCATTCGGCTGACAAACATGGCTGCCAGGAGAAAGCAGTTTTCCTTTTTTGGCAATAGTGAACCCTTATGAACCTTATTTGTACTTGTTTTTTCTGCCAATCATCATCATGACATTGTTCTGCAATGAAGTAATCATTTTGTTGATATAAAGAAGCTTTGTTCTGCAATGAAGTAATCACTCCGAAGCTTTGTTCTGCAATGAAGTAATCACTCAGAAGCTTTGTTCTGCAATGAAGTAATCACTCAGAAGCTTTGTTCTGCAATGAAGTAATCACTCAGAAGCTTTGTTCTGCAATGAAGTAATCATTTTGTTGATATAAAGAAGCTTTACATTTAAGAAATTATCAATATACCATCTGAATGAAATAAATACATGACATTCATTGTCTAAATGCAGTCATCTCAATATTAACCTAACATTGATTTTGTTTATTTCTTTCTTGAAGAAGAAGAAAAAAAAGGTGAAGAAGAAGGTGTAGAAGAGGATGAGGAAGAGATGGATGACAGATGAATGACGGATGGATGATAATCATGATGATGATGATTTATGCTATTTATTTGGCATAAAGCCACTGTTTATTACTTGAATTGTATTTGACTTCCAATTGTGAATGCATGGCTTGTCAGAAGTATTCTCTTATCACTCTGACTCGTCCCTTGAGTCAACATTGTTGCGCTAGTTTAGATCCACATCATTACTAATATCTTGCTGCAATACTGTATACTAGTACTGAGACATTTAACAATTCCACATACCTGTTGTCAGACAGGTTGATGGTCACCATACCAGACATGTGGAGTTTTAGTTTAAACCTATTAATTTTAACTTGATTGCAGCTAAAGCCTAAGGCTTATTTGGAACGCTCTCGAGTGCAATTCCTGGGATGAGAACCAGTAATTGGTGTCTATAGAACGGTCCCACAGTGGGGATCGAACCCATGACCTCCTGGTCGCTAGGCGGACACCATATACACTACGCCACGAAAACCTTTATGTATGCGTTTTACAACACATGTGTAAGCGAACAAAGAGTCCGATCTAAAGAACATTCCCACAGTGGGGATCGAACCCATGACCTCCTGGTCGCTAGGCGGACACCATATACACTACCCCATGGCCACCTTTATGTATGCGTATCACAACACATGTGTAAGCAAACAAAGAGTGATCTAAATAACATTCCCATAGTGGGGATCGAACCCATGACCTCCTGGTCGCTAGTCGGACACNTACCTGTTGTCAGACAGGTAGATGGTCACCATGCCAGACAGGTGGAGTTTAAATTTAAACCTGTTAATTTTAGCTCGATTGCATTGAAAGCCTAAGGCTTATTTGAAAAGCTCTAGAGTCCGTTTCCTGGGATTAGAACCTGACTCAGTGTCTAGAGAACGTTTCCACAGTGGGGATCGAACCCAAGACCTTCTGGTCACTAGGGGGACACCATATTTACTACGCCATGGCAACCTTTATGTATGCGTATTACAACACCTGTGTAAGCGAACAAAGGGTCCGATCCAAAGAACGTTCCCACAGTGGGGATTGAACCCATTGCCTTCTGGTCACTAGGCGGACACCATATACACTTCCCAAAGGCGACCTCCATGTATGCGTATTCAACATATGTGTAAGCCAATAAAGAGTCCGATCTAAAGAACGTTCCCACAGTGGGGACTGAACTCGTGACCTCCTGGTCGCTTGGTGAACACCATGTAAACAATGCCACGGCAACCTTTATGTATGGGTATTACAACACGTGTGTAAGCGAACAAAGAGTCTGATCTGAAGAACGTTCCCATAGTGGGGATCGAACCCATGACCTCCTGGTCGCTAGGCGGACACCATATACACAGCGACCTTTATATATGCGTATTACAACATGTGTGTAAGGGAACAAAGAGTCCAATCTAAAAAACGTTCCCACAGTGGGGATCCAACCCATGACCTAGTGGTAGCTTGGCAGACCCCATATACACTACGCCATGGCAACCTTTATGTATGCGTATTACAACACGTGTGTAAGCCAACAGAGTCTGCTCTAAAGAGCGTTCCCACAGTGGGGATCGAACCCATGACCTCCTGGTCGCTAGGCGGACACCATATACACTACGCCACGGCAACCTTTATGTATGTATATTACAACACGTGTGTAAGCGAAAAAGGGGTCTGATCCAAAGAATGTTCTGGTTGCTAGGCGGACACCATATACACTATGCCATGGCAACCTTTATGTATGCGTATTACAACACGTGTGTAAGCGAACAAAGAGTTCGATCCAAATGAACGTTCCCACAGTGGGGATCGAACCCATGACCTGTTCGCAAGGCAACAAAACATGTGTAAGCAAAAAAAAAGTCCGATCTAAAGAACATTTCCACAGTGGGGATCGAACCCATGACCTCCTGGTCGGTAGGCGGACACCATTTGCACGGCGACCTTTATATATGCGTATTACAACACGTGTGTAAGGGAACAAAGAGTCCAATCTAAAGAACGTTCCCACAGTGGGGATCGAACCCATGACCTCCTAGTCGCTAGGCAGACCCCATATACACTGCGCTTCGGCGACCTTTATGTAGGAGTATAACAACATGTGTGTAAACGAATAGAGTCCGATCTTAGGAACATTCCCACAGTGGGGATCCAACCCATAACCTCCTGGTCGCTAGGCAGACCCCATATACACTATGCCATGGCAACCTTTATGTATGCGTATTACAACACGTGTGTAAGTGAACAGAGTCCGCTCTAAAGAGCGTTCCCACAGTGGGGATTGAACCCATGACCTCCTGGTCGCTAGGCGGACACATTATACACTGCGCTACGGGGACCTTTATGTATGCGTATTACAACACGTTTGTACACGAACAAAGGGTCCGATCGAAAGAAGTTTCCCAAATTGGGGATCGAACCCATGACCTAGTCACTAGGGGGACACCATATACACTAAGCCACGGCAACCTTTATGTATGAATATTGCACTTTATGTGTAAGCGAACGAAGAGTCAGATCTGAAGAACTTTCCCACAGTGGGGATTGAAACCATGACCTCCTGGTTGCTAGGCGGACACCATATGCACTACGCCACGGCAACCTTTATGTATGCGTATTACAACACGTGTGTAAGAGAACAAAGAGTGTGATCCAAAGAACGTCCCCATAGTGTGGATCGAACTCGTGACCTGGTCACGAGGCAGACACCATATACACTACGCCACGACAGCCTTAATGTATGCGTATTACACAACGTGTGTAAGCGAACAAAGAGTCCGATCTAAAGAACGTTCCCACAGTGGGGATCGAACTCGTAACCTCCTGGTCGCTAGGCAGACCCCATATACACTGCGCCTCGGCGACCTTTATGTATGCGTATTACAACACGTGTGTAAATGAATAAAGAGAACGATCTAAAGAGCGTTCCCACAGTGGGGATAGAAACCATGACCACCNATGCACGGCCATGGGGCGAAGAATTTAGCCAGTCAATTAGAAGACTGTTTCGTCAACCCTGTAGTTGAACCAATCAATGTCAACTGGATAGCGAGTGTGACAAGTAGGAGCATGTCTATTAAGGGTTTGCAGAACAATAACTTGCGGGATTCCATTAACAAAAAGTAAAGTGTCCACCAGATCACGAATCGCCGAAGCAACAGAGAGTGGCGATTGATTCGGGTCGTAAATATCGTTTGTCCCAACCACTAAGACCACAATGTCTGGGTTGAAATCCACGATGTCTTCTAAGTTGTTTCGAAGACGGTCGACTGTAGCGCCTGGGAAACCCGTGTACTGTATCATCGGACAAGCCGATAGGCCCAAATCGTGACGTAATGACGGATCATGACAAATGAAATCCTTCAACCTCTTCACAAACGAGTGTCCAAAGATATACACTTTCTTGGAGATGGGCGCCGCAATCTTAGATCCCGTCGCGGGAGAGTTCGAGGCAAATCTCGCGAGATCTTAAATAGCTGTACACAAAGGAACAATAAGCAATATGACCAGGAGTGATTTCCATTGGAAGAAAGAGCCCACGTGATTCTATAACTCGGTATGATTGGACAATTAAAAATAGCAACTATTTACGTTTGGGTAACACCCCAGTAATAAAAAGCGTACAATGACATAAAACTTTTTATGTGTGCATAAAATGTTATTTACCTCCTAGTTGTTAATCCTCGAAATAGATGCATAGAAGAAACTAAATTATCCAATGCGTTCAGAACAGTTTAAACCTAGTGACACTATTCAAATGTGAGAGAAGATGTATTTGGGAAGACAGTAACCGAGTAATTCATTGTAAAGTTTTCGTGTATTCATTTCTTAACAACTGTCATGTCCACAGTTTACTCTGACAGAACAATAACACGACGATTATGATATGTGTTAAAGTTACACGTTTTGGCGCTCTGTCGAGTATATTTGTCGTTTTTACGCGTTGTCGTATAAGTGACTTTTTAAACCCGCCACCAAGCCAAAATTAGAGAATGACAGATGTACTCACCAGAAAGTAACAAGATCGAACATAAGACAATCATGACCATTTATTTTCGTCTTTGGAACCTGAAACTCGCCAACACACAAGAACGATAAGGCAGAAGTCGGTCACCACAACTGTACAATTGGGCAAATACAATATACGTTGAATATATATTCACGTCACTATTACGTGTACATGTAAAATATGCAATATATGAGTACTATCGCTTTTCGTTTTTTTGATAATTTATTGGTTTCTTAGTTATACTATACTCACACATAACCTAACAGACAAACAGTTATAAACAAAGTGCAGGATAAACGCGTTGTATCTGTAATATGAATAAAAATATGAATATGCATTCATTTTAGCTCGACTTTTCAAAGAAAATACAAACAATAAAGAAGAAATTACAAAACAAAATTATTTTTACAACTGAATGTTAAAGCGCTTCAAAGCAAGTATGTGCGATACGCATTATCGGACAATTTGAAAGACACAATTTTCTAGTTTTTGGACGTTTGTGACTCACATTCGAACTCGGCAGAGATATTTTCAAGGTAAACGTTCTGACCAAATTCAACATGATCAAACATATGGCCTCTAGAGAGGTAACGAGCTAAACATTGATGACGCACTTCGCCGCACAAAGGATGATCACTTGAGCTTAACATGAGCCGTTCTTGCTCAGGTGATCAAACATAATATGAGGTATAAAAGCATATTAGTCATTTACTTTTGTTTCTTTAAGTTCATCTGTTATATACAATGCTCTAAAATGCATATATTAGTTATACGTATGTCACGTTATTCGACCGAAATTCCGCTCCGTATATTGGTTCACTACTAAAATATATTTCAATGATCTTCTACGATGGGTTTGTGCTCACATCTAAGGAGAATCTGGTCTCATGCAGTATGTCCACTATTCGATTGTGGACAGCGTGCCAAGATGTATGGTCTTTTACAGTTCTCCATCATTACTTCATCGCCGGACGAATAGCCCATATATCAGCTACTTAGTTAATATGTTATGGTCATGCCAAGCTCCACATGCAGTTCTGGACACATGAACACATGTTTTACGAGAAAACCATTATAATCGACAGAAGTCGTCTGCGACGACGCCATAAAGTATTACAAGGTAGACCCGGTGCAGTTCACAGTACATACAACAAATGTTTCTTCAACAGTGATGTCTTAATGTGTGTGTTTTATTTTATGTATTACTGAATTTTGAAGAAATTTTAAAATTCGTATAACATTGTGCGTGGTAGTTGTTACTAAAGTCAAAATAATTGAACTATTGATTAAATTTAAAAACAACAACAAATCAGATTTTCAAATAGTGTGATCACCATTATAATAAATAAAAACAGCATAAATAACTTAAGGAATGGCTGACATCACTTTTTGTTATTGCTGCTGAAAGCTGCCAGTGAAAATCAATCAAAAAATGTAGTTCTAAGTACGTCATATTTCAGATGATTTGCCATGGCATCAAATCCTTCGCCCCAAAACCAGTTTTCAAGGGATGATGATGCTGATGATGATATTTTGCCAAACAAAGAAACGTAAAAGGTTAAACAAGAAAATTAAGGTTCAAAAATTAGGGATGATGATGATGATGATGATGATGATAAGTAGAGAAGAAATAAGAAATTAATATGTGATTTCAGTTTTATAATGTGAACGATCTGATAGCAGCAGAAGGAAATTAAAGTCTCAGATAATCAAATATGAACGCAATGCACAGAACAATGTGAAAATCAATCCTAAGGAAGACGCAATGATTTAAATGTGTGCTAAATTAAACAATAGATTGACACAGGGCCATCTGTTTGATATGCCAAAAGTGTGCACAAAAACAATGAGATTTCAAGAGATATTAAGAGTTAAGTACCTGTAATACACATTGCAAGCCGTATGTACTGTTATGCTAACATCGAATAATATAAGGTGTTAGTGCATGTTTTGTTCCACCACTAGGTGATCGTTCTAAGTCATTTCNCGAACAAAGAGTCCGATCTAATGAACGTAACCACAGTGGGGTTTGAACCCATGACCTTACGGTCACTAGGCAGACACTATATACACTACGCCACGGCGACCTTTATGTATGCGTATTACAACACGTGTGTAAGCGAAAAAATAGTCCGATCTAAAAAACGTGTGCACAGGCTTATCTGGGACGACACTTTATGCACATGCATTATGCCCAGTTTTCTCAGAATTTCGTAAACCCTAAACAAGCTGGGTTTAACGGTCACTCAAGATTTCTTTGTTTTTATTAGTATAATTATTTGGCGTCATACTATTTATTACGTTTTGTTCATATTTGTTATAAATGTTTATGCCAATCAAAAAGTTTTGTCCCTTTACAAACTCGGGCATGTCAATGTTTAAAAGTGTCGATTCATGCTTGAATTGTTTGCTGTTGAACAAGACCACCGCTTCGGTAACGAACCATAAAACAGGACATTATTATCAAGATCAAGAAATGAAGATGCGTTTACCTGTAATGCATAAAAGGAAGTTTTAAAAATGACTCTGAGGTACACACAACCACGACTAACCAAGGTAATATATTACGAAATGCAAAAAACTCGACTGAATTCAAAGACAAAAAGATTGCAGTATAATCACGCTTAAACGTGTTCAGTCAAGCGTGATTACACTGCAATCTTTTTGTCTTTGAATGCGAATATACATGTTTACGGACATTTGAAATTTACATAATAAAAAATGTAGACGATAATCATATCATGCGTTTGGCTTATGTACAGCAAATGCGTATTACAACACGTGCGTAAGCGAACAAAGAGTCCGATGTAAAGAACGTTCACACAGTGGGGATTCCAACCCATGACCTTACGGTCACTAGGCCGACACCATATACACTACGCCACGGCGACCTGTATGAATGCGTATAACAACACGTGTGTAAGCGAACAAAGAGTCCGATGTAAAGAACATTCCCACCGTGGGGATCGAAACTATGACCTGGTTGCTAGGCGGACACCATATACACGACGCAATGGTGACCTGTATGTATGCATATAACAAGTGTGTTAGCGAACAAAGCGTCCGATCTAATGGACATTCCCACAGTGGGGATTGTACCCATGACCATCTGGTCGCTAGGCAGACACCATATACACTACCCCACGGCGATCTTTATATATGCGTATTGCAACACGTGTGTAAGCAAACAAAGAGTCCGATGTAAAGAACGTTCCCACAGTGGGGATCGAACCCATGACCTAACGGTCACTAGGCAGACGCAATATACACTATGCCACGGTGACCTGTATGTATGCGTATTACAACACATGTGTAAGTGAACAAAGAGTCTGATCTAATGAACGTTCCCACAGTGGGGATCGAACCCATGACCTAACGGTCACTAGGCAGACGCAATATACACTACGCCACGGCGACCTTTATGTATGCGTTTTACAACACGTGTGTAAGCGAACAAAGAGTCCGATCTTAAAAACGATCCCACAGTGGGGATCGAACCTATGAACCAATGGTTACTAGGCAGACACCATATACACTACGCCACGGCGACCTGTATGTATGCGTATTACAACACGTGTAAGCGAACAGAGTCCGATCTAAAAAACGTTCCCACAGTGGGGATCGAACCCATGACCTAACAGTCACTAGGCAGACACCATATACACTACGCTACGGCGACCTTAATGTATGCGTATAACAACACGTGTGTAAGCAAACAGAGTCCAATATAAAGAACGTTCCCACAGTGGGGTTCGAACCCATAACCTTACGGTCACTAGGCAGACACCATATACACTATGCCACGGCGACCTGTATGTATGCGTATAACAACACGTGTGTAAGCTAACAAAGAGTCTGATCTAATGAACGTTCCCACAGTGGGGTTCGAACCCATGACCTTACGGTCACTAGGCAGACACACTACGCTACGGCGACCTTTATGTATGCATATAACAACACGTGTGTAAGTGAACAATGAGTCCGAACGTTCCCACAGTGGGGTTCGAACCCATGACCTTCTGGTCACTAGGCAGACACCATATACGTAGTAACTACGCCACGGCGACATAGGGCAGGTGGAGTTTCCTCTCTGGTAGTCTGGTACACGCCGGTTTATAATTGAAGGACAATCACTCGTATACAGCGACATCAACGACCTGACAATAAGCTATATATATATATAAGACGTTTCGTTGATTTAAATTTCATGGTTCTGAGATCTGGCGCTAAAACTATAACACTGTAAGATGAATATATTCTTTTAATGCACAGGGACAAAACATATATGGTCAAATCACTAGATTGGAGCCACCCGATAATAAGCACATTTTACCAAGGTACGATGCTTTATGCACTCGTTTTTATTGAAATCGGACTTTGTTTCGGATAAATCGCGCGGATCCAACACATATATACTATTTTCGACGTAGACAGGTTTTTACCAATGTACATTACCAATCAAATGTTGAAAAATCGCCCGGTCTGTTGGCTCGAGTAAACGCAGAATCTCTGATAGAATAGTTAGGCAGACACAACAATTTCGCAGTTTACTCACAAAATAAGTACATTTTGTGTGTCCTCTGTACAAATCAGGAACATGTGTAAATAGAGGTTGTGGTTTCGAATTTATTTATTGGTAGCATACTGCATTGTGTGCATCAGTATATTTATATACTTAAAGGCACTTCTACATCTACATCTGTACGTTGTCCAGTCAAAGCTGACAATTACACAACGGTGCGCTAAGAAAAAGGTTTAGATCGGAGTGAAAAAATAGAAAGGTAGAAAATAGCAGGCAAAGTAACTGCGCCAAACAGTAAAGATAGGAGTAAAGAAAGGTTACCCCGTTTGTTTTGCACCTTCAAGACCAGACCAATCCAGCTTCCGTGGCGGTACCAGGGTGTTAACCCCGCTGGCACAGCTCAAGCCTATCATACAGTGCAACTAACAACCGAGAAGTGCTTCAGTGGGATGCTAAGGAAGAGAGCCCATTCTTAAAGGATGCTAAAGAAGGGGCCTCAGCAATCGTTGCTGGCAGTCTGTTCCATTGAGGTATACAACGAGGGAAGAAACTGTATTTGAAAGTGTCTGTTGATGTGGAATAGGTTTGGAACCTAGCGTTATGTTGGGATCTTGTTCTTGAGTTTGATGGTATTAGATAGTCCTCCTTGTTGATATCGATGAGCTGATTATTGATTTTGAAAAGCATGGTTAGTTGGAGGTTCTGTCGGCGGGTTTCTAGTGATTTCCATTCTAGTGAGGTCAACATGTCTGTAACGCTACTGGTGTTGTGGTATCTATTGGAAACAAAGCGAGCCGCCCTTCTCTGGACCATCTCAAGTTTGTTGATTTGAGACTTGTGGTGGGGATTCCACACTGTGCAGCAGTACTCCAGGTTTGGGCGTACCAGTGAGTTGTACGCTAGAGTCTTTGTCTCCTGACTGGTCTTCTGCAGATTTCTCCTGAGGAAGCCCAGCATACTGTTTGCTTTGCTGGTTATCCTGTCGATGTGGGAACCCCAGGATAGGTCTGATTGAAGGTCTACTCCTAAGTACTTGGAGGTCTGGTCCTTGGCTAGTACGATTTCTTTAAGTAAGTAGTCAGTATTGAAGGGGCTCCTTGACCTGGATACGCGCAGGACGCTGCATTTCTGAGGGTGAAAATCCATACCCCAGGTCTTCTCCCAAGTAGCTAGGATGTTGAGGTCAGATTGTAGGATGTGCTGGTCCTCTTCTGACTTGATCTGGCGGTAGAGAATGCAGTCATCAGCAAACAGGCGTGTCTTGGAGAGGATACCATCAGGGAGGTCGTTGATGAATATGAGGAATAGTATTGGTCCCAGGACAGATCCCTGTGGTACTCCACTAATGACTGGTGCTTCGCTTGATGCCTGTCCCCGGATCAATACTTTCTGTGTCCTGTCACTAAGGAATGATGTGATCCACTCGAACAC
>VMBQ01008083.1:6765-32129 GCA_007657795.1 Dreissena rostriformis
ATTATTTGAAACTATATAAGAAATAGAAAACCTCACTGAAGGCCCTATGACAGAATAGTGACCAGCCAGGCAGCCACGAATAGTATATGGACCGAAGCCGAAGGCTGAGGTCGATATACTATTCGGGGCTGCCTGGCTGGTCACTATTCTGCCATTGGGCCCGAAGTGAGGTTTTCTATTTCTTATAGTATACCGAACATTATGTAGCAAATATATGTCAATTCCAATAAACGAATTCCACCAATGTGTAACCATTAAATGACATTAAATATAGATGTTAGACTGATAATTATTAAGTTTTCGTACAACGAAACTGTAACCGAAATATATTTGCGTTGTGAAACTTGCACAACATTATAGCGGGCACTATAAGATGCGCGTGCATCTTTACCGGGCACTATTCAAATCAATGAACCTGTGTAATTTATATACGCAAAGAAGAAACATACTTATGTGAGGTATACTGTCTTTAAGTCTTTAGTTGTGGGAAAAGTTTTTTTCTGTCGGACTTTGAAAAAATATTTTACTTTATACGCAGCAAGTACATATGTAAACATAGCATGTACATAAACATTTTTGAATGCTCAAACTTTGTTAATATTTGAACTGGTTCAATATGTGATTGAATGATTCGGCATGAGTTTATATGCTTTATTATCCCCCGCCAAAGGCGGAGGGATATTGTTTTGGTGTTGTTCGTCCGTCCGTCCGGCACTTTTGTGTCCGGAGCCATATCTTGGAAATGCTTTGGCGGATTTCATTAAAACTTGGTATGGGTATATATATATATGGATAAGAGGATGATGCATGCCAAATGGCATTGTACATCATCTGTTCATAACGGAGTTATGGCCCTTTGTATATATTCTGTGTCAATGCAGCATGTGTGTGTATACGTCACGTCTGTGACAAAGCTCTAGTTTGGCGGGGGATATCAATTCAACGAATTTGCTTGTTAAGCATGATTAAGTTAATAGAAAATCACCGGCTACAGTTTAAGTTATCTAACTATTAAACTGTTACAACGAGTGTTGATCAGGTTAAATTGTATAGTAATATTTAATAATAGTAGTTGAACACTTTCATAATATGTAAGCGATTGAATGAGCCTTTAGATAGAAACTATTTCAATAAACTGTTCGCAAGTAGTGCATGGTATGCTTGTGTATAAGGCAGCGTCCACCATTGTTTGTTTGTATTTGGTGTCATACATGTATGTATTGAATGCCGCAAAACAATGAAAACTATTTAAGATATTCTATAATTTAAATAAATTTCTTTGCAATACAGAACATTGTATGGTCCTTTTTAGCTCACCTGAGCATAACGTGCTCTTGGTGAGCTTTTGTGATCGCTTTTTGTCCGTCGCTCATCGTGCGTCTTCAACATTGACCTTGTTTATCCCTTTGCATGCTGGGAAATTTTTCGTCTGCTAAAATGTCGTCTGCTGAATTTCTAAAATCATCATTTTCTTCACTTTTTTCAAAGACCACTATCAGAATAGCAAACAGTTTGGATCCTGATGAGACGCCACGTTCTGTGGCGTCTCATCTGGATCCAAACTGTTTGCAAAGGCCTTCAAAATCCGGTTCCAGCGCTCAAAGGGTTAANCTTGTTAACACTTTGGAAGTCACATTTATTGTCAAATCTTTACGTAACTTGGACAGAAAATGTTTTCTTATCATATCTAAGCTGAGTTTTAAAATGGTTCCCGTTCGTTGAAACAATTGCCGTCAGGGAGCGGGGCAGTTTTCCGAATATGGCTATAGTAAAACCTTGTAAACTCGGTAGAAGTCACACTGTTTGGCAAATCTTTATGAACTTTGGTCAGAACAATACAACAAAATTGGTCTAATAATAATTGGGCCGAGTTCGAAAATGGTTTCGGTCCGTTGAAAAACATGGCCGCCAGAGGGGGAGGGGGCAGTTTTCCTTATATGGCTATTGTGGAACCTTGTTAATACTCTTAAAGTCAAATGTATGGTCCTTTTCTTTATAAAACTTGGACAGAGTTGTTTTTCTAATTATATCTCTGCTGAGTTCTAAAACGGTTCCTGATCCTGTTCATTGAGTATCATGGCCGCCAGGTTGCGGGACAGTTTTCCTAATATGGCTATAGTAAAACCTTGTTAACACTCTAGAAGACACATTGTTAGTCAAATCTTTATGAAACTTTGTCAGAACATTTGTTCTAATGATAGCTGTGCCGAGTAAATAAATGATTCCGGTTCGTTGAAAACCCAGGGTATTAGGGGCAGTTTTCCTTATAGTTATATCGCTATAGTGAAACCTTGTTAAGACTCTAATGGACACATTTATTGGCTTATCTTCATGACATTTGGTCAGAACAGTTTTCCCCATGAACTCTAGGCTTAGTTTGAAACTGAGTCACGTGATCTCAAATTAGGTCATTTTAAAAAGCATGTTTATACTCTAGGAGTAACTTTCTTTGTCCAATCTTCATGAACCTCGGTCAGAACATTTGTTCTAACGATATCTCAGCTGAGTTCGAGCATCAAAATGGGCCTTGAAATGAAATATTTATGTTTCATAAAGTACTTTCATTATTTTTAACTCCACCTTGTCAGAAAAGTTTAGTTTCTTAGGGTCTCAGGTTAGCGCCTCAAGGTCCATGGCCCTCTTGTTCTGATATGAGGTTGACAATTTTGCTGCATGTGTCAATACTGCATGATTGTGACATTATAATTTATTTTGCATGGGTTGCATGCTGTTACTAAAGAAAAACCACCGAATTGTTATTATTTTGTCATTTTCAATTTCATCATCATAATTTCACGGTAAGTCATTATACAACATCACTAATATACCAAAGGACTTTTCTTTACGCATTTGACTTATTAACCTCTTCAATGACCGGAAGTTCATGTAGATGCGTCTGTATAATGACATCTAGACACACAACTTTCAGACAGACAAATGCACAGACACAAGCATGAGGTAATAACCTGGGATATTCCAAGAGTTTTCATTATTTTTTCAGTAATTTCATTATTGATCAATAGTTATGGACGAATTTATATATTTGAAAGCTTAACAAGCATATTATAGCACTTGTTTAATTTGTTCTAGCCTTAAATATATGCTAACTAAGCTAACTGCGTGTTATTTTCGCCAATTCGTTTGTAAAGTACGCTATCTTGTTCAATCGCTAACGTGATTAACTCTCTACGATGTTTTTATGGGACCAGTTTCGTGTAATCGTGCTGGATCTCGAGTTAATTTATCCACACTATTGTGTTGCTTAAAGGAAACAAACAGCGTCCACACTCACGATCCAGACATAAAACTAAGTTTGATCTCCCGCTTAAGTAGATGCAAGTACATTCCGGGCATTTCGGCGTTGTAACCATGTCCACATTTTTTGAAGCACTTATTTTAAATCAGCGTCGTCTTGGGAAAATCGGGCTACATACATCTGCATAAAATGCCGTCCCAGATTAGTCTGTGCACATGCTTATAAGGGACTACACCTTTCGCGTAGACTTAATTGTCGTTTCGGAGAGACTTCCTTTAAACAAAAAAATCCATGAACGCGGAAATTATCGTCAATGGATAGGCTTTGCGGACTGAACATACTAAAATGGGACGATACTTATCGCACATGCATTAAGCCCGGTTTTCACAGAGCGCGTATAAAATATTAAGTTGCAGTGTTGGTAAAGCCCCATCAAAACATTCTTAAAAATATAGTCAATTGTAAACATCGTTCATTATGGACTGCTTTCCGATAAAACAAAACAAAAAGGACATTACATTGTTTCAAATACATCTAATTACCATTTGGTAATAATTAATCTTTTAATTCATATACAGGTGTTAGCGTATGATGCATATGAAGTGAAGTAATTAAGTACATTGCGTTCGTTTTTAGTGTCAAATTAAATACATTTACCATCCGTCATGGAAGGCGTGGTACGAACGCAGTGTATCAATCGATTTACTTCATAGACACCACACGCTTACGTCTGTATACAAATTAAACGTTTTATGATTAGAAATCCGTTAATAAACCGAATTTTGTTCTTAAATTGGTCGGTAAGATTTGCATCAGAAATGATTTATGGAAAGTGTTTTGATTAAGTATTTTTATGTCCCCCAGTCTATACTGGTGGACATATTGTTTTTGCCCTGTCTGTTTGTTTGTTGGTTTGTTGGTTTGTTTGCACAAACTTTAACATTTGCCATAACTTTTGCAACTTGATATTTGGCATGCATGTGTATCTCATGGTGCTGTACATTTTGAGTTGTGAAAAGTCAAGGTCAAGGTCATCCTTCAAGGTCAAAGGTCAAATATATGGGTCAAAATCGCTCAAAAGGGGACATAGTGTTTCACAAACACATCACTTGTTTGACTGTGGTTTTACCGGTAATTGAAGGAAATGAAACATGCTGTATGGCTTAATATTTGTTATGAGACAAACGCTTGACGTTTTTGTGAAACACTTGAGTTTCACGGGTTAGCCCCGAAGGTATCCAATGTTCTAATAAATATGTATTGTTTTCCGGATCAAGTACCACGTGAGCGGGTATCTTCTACTTACGTTTCACCTCCTGTTTGTTGTTTTCAGAATCAAGTACCACGTGAGCGGGTACCTGCTACATACGTTAAACCTCCTGCTGGGTTATCTACTCATGTTGGCTGTGATGACATTCGACGCCTATATCTTTGTCGCGGTAATCCTGGGTAGGTTTAGCTGTTTGAAGAATACTTGATTAAAAAAATATATATATATCAATACAAACCTATGACATGCTATTTTATAATTACAGCACTTTTATAAAGTATCGTTTTTCTTCTGAAGATGTGCGAAATGTCGGCTTCATATGTCTAGTAACTTTACGGAATGGATGCAATGTATATAATAATGTACTCAACAAATAAATTTGCCACCAGTAAATTATTTTTTTCATGTAAACCGTGTGAAGCACATGCGCTGAAAAAGGAATGTTGGCGTGTCGAATGATAATGTCAAAGTTTATATACGGGCATACAGATTACATTTTGCCAATTAATTTCAAAATTCCTTCATTTTGTCAATTTATTTTTGTTTGTAATCGACAAATACCATCACCTATTGTAACTTCTTGCATTTTCAAGTTAACCCTGCATTCTGATTGGATAATCTGTCTAAGTCACATGCTTTTTCATTTCTCAATGAACCCACTACGTATGCAAATTAAAACGTAAATGTGTCTTGTTCTGAGAAAACAGGGCAAAATGCTTGTGCGTAAATTGTCATCCCAGATTAGCCTGTGCAGTCCGCACACATTTTAGGCGGAACGTGTCGTCCCTGATTAGCCTGTGCGAACTGCACCGGCTAATCTGGGATGACACTTAACGCACAAGCATTTTGCCCAGTTTTCTCAGAACACGCCACATGTATGTCTCATAACCATTCTATAAACCGCAGTGACGGATGAAACATAGTCAGAATATGTGGCGTGTTCTGAGAAAACTGGGAAATGCTTGTGCGTAAAGTGTCATCTCAGATTAGCCTCTGCAGTCCGCACAGGCTAATCCGGGACGACACTTTCCGCCTCAACTAGATTTTCGCTAAGAAGAGACATCATTTAAACCAAAAATTCCACAAAAGCGGAAATTGTCGTCCCTGATTAGCCTGTGCGGACTGCACAGGCTAATCTGGGATGACAATTTACGCACAAGCATTTTGCCCAGTTTTCTCAGAACACGACACATATGCTTGTCGTGACACTATCTAGTTTAACAGTTTATTCAGTCTCTATGCCAACTTTGAATTGGGTTCAAAAGCAGTCAAAAAAGTCACCAGATCAAATTTTAGGAAAAGAACACGTTGTTAACTCTCTAGAAGCCTGCTTTGTTCTGAAACTCGGTCAGAAGGTTTCTCTTGACGATATATTTTGTCAAGTGGGATTTACCAATAAGATCACCAAATCAAATCTAAGAAAAGCCATGTTTCTCCTCTATGAGCCACGTTAAGGTAGTTATCGTGATAAAACTGGACCAGAATGTTTATCTTGTCAGTGTTTAGGCAAGAGTCTGAGTCAGGTGGCGTAAAAAGTAGGTCAGCCTGTCAAATCTTAGAAAGGTCTCAATAACATTCTAAATGTCTCATGTTTGACCGGTGAACAATAAAACTTAGCATAGATGCCTGTCTTTAACATGTCAAGGTTAAGTTTAAACTGGGTCACGCAAACTGAAAAAAAAATCACTAGTTAAATCACTAGTTAAAATCTTCGACACAGGTTATACCACTTGAACTCAGGTGAGTTCTTATGCCCATCATTACTCTCGTGTTTTAATCAATGAGCCCCGTTCTGGGAAAACTGGGCTTAATGCATGTGCGTAAAGTGTCATCCCAGATTAGCCTGAGCAGTCCTCACAGGCTAATCAGGGACGACACTCTCCGCTTTTATTGATTTTTTTTTGTTTATACGAAGTCTCTCCTGAAAGAAAATCCAGTTTGGGCGGAAAGTGTCGCCCCCGATTAGCCTGTGCAGACTGCACAGGCTTATCTAGTATGACACTTTACGCACATACATTAAGCCCAGTTTTCCTATAACGCCCCTCGATTGAATACACTGTTTTCAGGTTCCGGTATAGGCTACTTCGTGTTCGGAGCGATCAACGAGCGAAATAGAGCGAAATTCTCCGACCTCAACAGAAAGTTATACTCTAGATATTCGGCGACGGTCGGTGTAGCTAACACGGGCAGCGTGAGTACGAGAATCAGCGAAATCAGATAGCACTGGAAGAGATGTGGGCTAGAGCGTACCGATGGCGTTAATGTGATCGCATAATTTGAAATTCTTTATAGTGATTATGACATCGAATGATTACAGCTGTTTAAACCTGTGAAATACCGTAAAGCGGAGAACATCCATTAAAACCAAAAGAAGTACATGTGCATCATATGGATGTCGCTTGATAACAAAGTCAATGACGTCATTTTTATGACATAATACGAGCTTGACAACAAAGTCAAGTACCGTAAAACAATGAAGTCACTTTTAGGACGTTAAACGAACACATGGTAAACGTGCGCAACGTGTCAACAACGTTTGACGCAGTTGGACAGATATGACGTTAGTTAATTTATGTAAAATCGCGGTTAACGTGTACAGGACATAATTGTATGTTTTTTTTGTTTACTCAACTATGTTAATTCGACACAAAATTGACGCTGTTTTTGATGCGTTTATTTGAACATTAGTGGGGTGTTATATAACGTTATTGGTTATTGACTATGTTGGGTATACATTTTGTCCTTATTCATTAGAAATTATGTTTTTGCGTTTGTTCTGTCATATGTAATTGTATACAAAATTTACATGTCATTATTATGTCTTCTTTTGTTCGTTGTATACATGTTTAGTTCAGTCGCATTACCAAATCTGTATTTGATTGTTGTTTCTATTAGTATCTTATGTGTATTTATTTTGCAATCATATCAAAAATCGATCACCCTTTCTGATAACTTGCCGTCTGTGACCCCTTAGCATATACATGACCGTTTGCTTGTTTAAATGCAAATTGCATTAATTTAACAGTATATTGTGTTTCATATTTGTTGAATTGTTAACTGTATGTTATTGCATAATACATTATAAGTATCATAAAGGCGTTAATGAGTCATCACATATTTAATAGATACACATTATCATAGTTTTCCCTTCTATTACATTCTTTAATTGCGAAATAAGAGTTTACATTCAATTTATAAATACATTTGTATTTTGTTACATGGTAGTTACTAAGTCAATCATTGTTCTAAACGTAATTAAAGCACACACAATTTAACGTTTCCTAATTAACAAATTGAAGACATCATATCGAGAGGAGAAAACTAAAATTTTGTATTTTATGAATGAAAGCCTCCGATCTTTAATAGATAGCTAATTGAAATAATAGTTTATTTAAAAAAAAATGAAACTGAAGAAATAGTCTTTAAATTGACATATTGTGCTGCCTTTTTATTGTTAAGTTTCTATTTATTCTATATTGGATGATGCTTCCGGAGTAAATCGACATAATAATAGTGTATACTACGTTTGTAATTATCGTCAGCAGTGTATTATCTTTGTGAACTATCCCTTTGAAGTTATTTATTGATGCAGTTTATCAAATATATACAATTTTAATCATTGAGATGAGACGATATATGGGATTGATTTAACATGAGAAATTTCATCTTTTTCTCAATATGTGAAGTGTAAAAACAGTGTGAAATATCTTTTATCCCACTTTTACAGCGATTTCGGTTGATTATAGCCCCGTTGATTAAATTTCTGCTATAATACACGGCACGAAATGACGTCATCAACTGCCAAATCGGGACTACAAGTGCATCAATAATAAAAAAAATCTCAACTGTTGTCAATTTTAATGACCTTAAAACAAATAAAAGTAGTAAAAACAAGGGCTTGTTTCAGTAGTGCCAAATCCCCACCGAAATGTGTTTGCTTGTATGAGAACATTTGTTTTATAGAGTAGAATAATATTTGTAAAACATGGCACCTGTGCCATCTATTTATATTTCAAGGATCAATGAGTTATATAGTGTTGGAGTTTTGCTGTAGAGAATAAAATATATGGAAATGAAAGAAAGGGAGGTAATTCAAAAACATGACTATAAACAGTTACTGTTCTTGATCACTGTAAACTCATCTATTCTTTTTACAGTGAATTCTTCAGTGTTCAAATTAAAATGTTATTGTAAAATTAGATCAAGGGAGATATTAAAAATTGAAAAGCTAAAATATTTACTGTGAAATTAAATTAAATATAATTTAAAGTTACAAATAAATAAAATATAAATAAAAAATAAATAAAGGGAAATAATTCAAAAACTATGGCCGAAAGAGTTATGGTTCATGTTCACTGCACGTCTTCTGGTTGCGATCTGTTTATATTTCTAGTTTCAAATAAATCCCTTCAGTAGATTTAGAGTTATGCTTCGGACAACAATTTACTTTGAAATTAAATAAAGAGAGATAATTAAAAATCTAAGGAAGATAGAGTTATGGTTCTTAGTCACTGCACTTCTCCTACTTGCCATCTCTATATATTTCAAGTTCCAAGTAAATCCCCTCAGTAGATTAAGAGTTATGCTCCGGACAAAAATGTACTTTGAAATTAAATAAAGGGATATAATTCAAAAACTAAGGTAGATAGAGTTATGGTTCTTAGTCGTTGCACTTGTCCTACCTGCCATCTGTTTATATTTCAAGTTTTAAGTAAATCCCTTCAGTAGATTTAGAGGTATGCTCCGGACAAACATTTACTTTGAAATTAAATAAAGGGTGATAATTCAATAACTAAGGTAGATAGAGTTATGGTTCTTAGTCACTGCACTTCACCTACTTGCCATCTGTTTATATTTCAAGTTTCAATTAGATCCCTTCAGTAGATTAAGAGTTATGCTCCGGACAAACATTTAGTTTGAAACTTCATAAAGGGGGAGATAATTCAAAAACTAAGGTAGATAGAGTTATGGTTCTTGGTCACTGCACTTCTCCTAGTTGCCATCTGTTTATATTCTAAGTTTAAAATAAAACCATTGAATAGATTTAGAGTTATGCTCTGGACAAAGTTTCGGACGGAAAGACGGAAGGACAGACGGACGGAGACTATTACTTTATCCCCTCCGTTTTTTTTCGGTGGGGATAAAAAAAACGTGTTTGTTGTCATTTATTGTCATTAAACCTCTAGCATTAGGTAAATTTAACACTTTGTTGCAAATAGGTTCTGTGTTTGTTGCTCCCCTATGACGGAGTCAGTTCGAGTTGCTCCCCTTTGACCGTAGAAAACAATCGTCTGCGAAATTGTAACACATCAAAATGTCTGACGAATTTAACAAAACCAATTTCTCGTTAATTTGGGATGAATTAAATGATGAAAATGAGCAACAAGCAACTGAAACAATGGAATTAACACTAAGCAAGTTCCAGGAACAATATGGGTTTGATCCATCTTATACCCTCACTGAACCGTGATTCGCGATGTCAAGCAAACAATCGCAGTTGAGGACTACAACAAAGTGGATAAATAATAAAATATCTAGAGACGATGCTCCGAATACCGAACACCTAAGCCGATTTTCATAATGTTCGGTATTATGAACACTTTAAGTCAAAGGGAGATAACACTGCAATAGATGTATACTACTGCGAATATTTTCTCCGATATAAAACAATTTCGTTGTATTCTGAAAGAAGTTATGGGCTGAACAAATGTGCTACCAACTACCCCTAATTCCGAACAATGCCCCTAGTACCGAACATGACTGATCCCAATTCCGAACGGTTTGAGGTTTACAAACAAAACAACATCAATAGATGATCTACAAACAATTGCATGTTATCAGAACTCATATTCAATCATAGACTATTGTGGTTCAATTTTACTTTTGATCAGTTCTTGGCAGTACCAAATATTTGTTGAAAGGTAAAATGGCATCACCACAAGCAGTTGGAAGGCTTTTGAGAGATTCAGGGGAGGAGGCTAAACCTGTCAAGTCAGGGGTTGCAACTGCAGGGGCTGCCAGAGGGGTTGCAACTGCAGGGGCTTCCACAGAGATTGCAACTGCAGGGGCTTCCAGAGGGGTTGCAACTGCAGGGGCTGCAAAAGAGTTTGCAACTGCAGGGGCTGCCAGAAGGGTTGCAACTGCAGGGGCTGCCAGAGAGGTTGCAACAGCAGGGGCTGCCAGAGGAGTTGCAACTGCAGGGGCTTCCACAGGGGTTTCAATTGCAGTGGCTACCACAGAGGCCGCAAATTCAGTGGCTACCACAGGGGTTACAACTACAGTGGCTGTCACAGGGGCTGCGACAGCAGAGGCGTCCGCAAGGACTGCAACTGCATTAGCTGCAACAGGGTTGCGACTGCAACTTCTGTATCAGTAGCCGGTGTCATAATAGATGATGATTCCGTAGCCATAACAGCAGTAACTTCATTAAAAACGGTGCTTGGGGCAAGCTTTACGGATGACAACAAAAAATCCCAGCTTCTTGAAAGCCTTTGACGGCTGCATCCACTTTTGCAGATTTACCCCATGCAAGTTTAAATACTCTCGCAAATGTCTGCTTCGTCACGAATCCCCTTTGTGCACTATGTGTAAGCTGTATCTAGATCCACGGTAATATTAGGGTTCAGTAAGTGACCGAGAACGGCCACACTAAAATGTAATCGGATTTGGGAGCAGTCCTTCAATTTTTGTATGTAATTCCAAACATTATCAATTTCTTAAGCCCAGGGCTCCTTAACGTGTCAGACACTATAACAAATGATAAANAATTCCGAACATTATTGATTTCTTAAGCCCAGGGCTCCTTTACGTGTCAGACACTATAACAAATGATAAAAACATGTTTCTATATAACTAACATTGATAGGTTGTTTAAAAAAGAAAAACACGTAATGTTTTATAACCTTAGCAAAATCATGAAAAAACTTAGCCAATTGCTAATTTCATCATCCGAAATGGACAGGATTTAATCAATTAAATGTCTCCCAACTTCCAAACATTCCATGAAAACAAAATATCGACGTAAAGAAAGAGCATAGATGTGACGTCATGATGCTGATGTCATAATCCCAGCACCCAGCACGATTTATTAATAATACAGATACATAAATTGTGTTCGGAACACGGAGCTGATCGGATTTAGGCTCATCCTCTCTATGAGCTTTTTTAAGTAAGAGTTCAAGTTAAAGTGTCCATTTTCATTGACCATTATTATTGACCATGACATAAATAAGGAATATTTTGCTAGTTATAATCGAGTATATATGTGTCGTGTTCTGAGAAAACTGGGCAAAATGCATGTGCGTAAAGTGTCGTCTCAGATTAGCCTCTGCAATCTGCACAGGCTTATCAGGGACAACACTATTCGCCTAAACTGGATTTTCACTAAGAAGAGACATCATTTAAACGAAAAATTCAAAAAAAGCGGAAATTGTCATCCCTGATTAGCATGTGCGGACTGTACAGGCTAATCTGGGATGACAATTTATGCACAAGCATTATGCCCAGTTTTCTCAGAACACAACACATATTTTTATTGTATTTGCTAACAATTTTGATCCTGATCAAAACCCTATGATCATGAGTCCACTTTTTGCAGTGAAGAGAGAAGACCCAGTCAGACTGCTCTGATACAGTCAGCTCCCTAACCCTTTTAGCGGTGGAACCGAATTTTCAAGACCTTTGCAAACAGTTTGGATCCAGATGACACGCCACAGAACGTTGCGTCTCATCAGGATCCAAACTGTTTGCAAAGGTTTGAAAATATTCTTTGAAAAAAAATCGAAAAAAATGCTAACTTTAGAAATTCAGCAGACGACATTTTAGCAGACGAAAAATATCCCAGAATGCAAAGGGTTAAAGATCTTTCTGATTAGGATCTACTCTAGCTAGCTGTTTTCACTTGTTCAAAAAGTGTTTCCATTTAAAAAAAATAGGAATAATACAAAATTACCTGTGAACCGCTGTTTGGTATTTCCACTTCTTCATTATACTTCATTTTTTCACTTACACTGGTCTCTACAGTGACCTCTTGGCACTGGAAAGTGAAAACATTCGTGAACATCATCAAGTGTGTGACTTACTTTGTGTAACACATTACCTTGTAGTTACACCTTTTTTTAAATTCTGCAAACAGAGTAGACCCTGATGAGACAGCTCTTGTAGGAGCAATCTTATCCCATTGCATGTCGGGAAATTTGTCGTCTGCTGAATTTCTTAAATTAGCATTTTCTTTGATTTTTTCCCAAAGAATACTTTCAGAATAGCAAACAGTTTGGATCCTGATGAGATGCCACGTTCTGTGGCGTCTCATCTGGATCCAAACTGTTTGCAAAGGCCTTCAAAATTCGGTTCCAGCACTGAAAAAGTTATACGGCTCTTCTCTGTTTAGAGAGTACGGTATGTGTGAGTTTTGTATTGAAGGCTGGCAAACAAGTTCTTCATGTTTGAAAACAGACTCATCCTGATAAGCTAGCTTCTATAGATCCTCAGGAGACCGCTCATGATGTTCCTAATGAGACAGCTTCTATCAGGGTCTACTATGTTGAGAGGTTACTGTTTAGTTTTAGTATGATTCTATAATTTAACCCTTTGAGCGCTGGAACCGGATTTTGAAGGCCTTTGCAAACAGTTTGGATCCAGATGAGACGCCACAGAACGTGGCGTCTCATCAGGATCCAAACTGTTTGCTATTGTGATAGTGGTCTTAGAAAAAAAATCAAAGAAAATGCCAATTTTANTTTATAAAGCTGATTGATAATAGAAAGTTCTGAAATTACAATCGCCTGAAGTTACCAGTATTAATACTGATACATATGATCCAATTGCACCGTGAGAAAATATTTGAAGAAATTTATTTTGTTTTTTTTTTACAAAAGGTAAAATGTTTGTTCCCAAATCTAAAGTCATGTCAAACAAAACCAATCTTTACAAACTAAAAAGATAAAAATGTCAGACTCAAGAGCAAAATCTACTCAAGGGCGTGTTACCCTATTCTCAGTGTCAGATTAGCACTGTGGAGGCCTATAGGCAGTGAAACTTTTGGGGGCCGTGCCCCAGGCCCCTAGTAGGCTAAGTGCCCATTAGAATGCCAGTGCCCATGCAGTTGATTTCTCTTGTTTAAATTAGCGTACCAGTGCCAAGGCTGACAATACATAAAATGTGACAATGTCCTTTAATAGGTATAAAAAGTCATTATCATACTGTAATGCCATAAGAAGATTATAATAATTAGATTTAGAATTTAAGAAAAAAATCACTGTATATTTTACGTTTTTAACAAAAAACTTTTGTCACTGTCTCATGGGGCCCCTAAAAGTCGCGGGGCCCAATCAAAGGCAGTTGCCTACTCTGCCTGATGGGTAATCCGGGACTGCCTATTCTTGATTTAAAACTTGAAAAAAGCTATTTCTATAATTTGTAAAAATAGCTTATTAATATTTCAAATATAAACGCAGCTCAATGCATTTCATGACTGATTTTTTTATCTAAATTTAAATAATAAATTATTAAATCACTGAATTAAATGTACCTGAGAATCCCTCCAGTGACTGTGTGGATGAGGCGGCATTTCTGCAAGATTGCATACAAAATAACTTGTTTCTAAATGCTATGACAACGGCGACACGAATTACCCAAATCTACCCAAATCGACCCAAATCAACCCAAATCTACATCAAATATACCCAAATCTACATCAAATATACCTTAATCTTTTAAAAATAACTATTTTACATCATGTTTGTGTAATGCTTCATCTTTACTCGTCACATTGTTTTATGACTATATATGCTTGACAGTGCGTTGATAGGTTTTAACTACAGAAAAATTGGGTTATCTATGATATAACTTGCTACTTTCGATATGTGTTTGGCCGAGTTCGATCGCAAACTTTAGTCTGGAAACGGAAGTTGTTATACGCATGTCTGGTAGGGTGAATGATCGAATGCGCTTTAGGTCACAATATACTAAAAGATTTCCTACACAAATTCAATGTAAAAACAATAACTTNTCTCATTTGGCTGTGTGGACTGGTCGGAAGTGTGGCGCCTTTTAAATGCAATAACCTGTATAGTTTTAACAGATAGGTAGATAACAAAGATTGGCAGCATTTTCTTGCGATATATCCCGGCTCTCCGATATATCGCGGGTCTCGCAAAACCTGAACTTGCTGAAGAAAAATTGAGTCGACGCCATTTTGAATTCGAACCGGGTAAAGGTCACAATATACTAAAAGATTTCCTACACAAATTCAAAATAAAAGCAATAACTTTTACAAAAAATAAAGTCGAACTTTAGCGCATAGAGACACCCATAATCATACTTTTTCTTAAAGAGCATTCCAAGCCGCAATGATTTAAACAATAAAAAAGATGGGTCAGCCGTTATGCAAGAAAGAACTCGACGCGCATTAACGGTCACTGTTTTACGGCCATCTATTTACCGGCTTCGTACCAGTGGATGAGGGTTTCCCGCCATCTGTCAAAGTCTCATGTAGTCTCCAACCTTCAAGCAAAATAGTGTATTTCTGTAAAACAACAGTGTTTTTCCTACCACATGCAAAAAGAAACATTCTTAAATAAAGTCATGGCAAGTGCCCCTACAGAGAATTGTGTCTTCAAATAAATGATGTTCATGTTTTAAGAGAGTAAAGCATTGCACTCCAAAAATATTTAGTATATGGTAACCTTAAGGAGTAATTCATTCTGATTTAAATGTGTTTTTCTTGCATATAACTATCTCCCTATGCATATTGCACCAATATATTAAGTTTGGCTGGATTATCTGTCCATTTGGCCATTTTATATCATATTTTCACATGCGGATGTTTTCGGTCCGAAGAAGGCGATTTAAGGCCTGTTAAAGCTTAAATGCCCCTTTAAGATTTAAAGCTGTTGTGTTCAATATCTGCAACAAAATACCAAAACAAACCAAATAGACATGCACATGGGGCTTATGCGGGGTGGGGAAAGAATGAATTTGTTAGATATTTTTACTCTAAGCAATTTTGATAATGTCTTTTTTGTGTTTATTGACCCCAAAAATGTCAATTTCAAAGCTAACACAATCCAATTTCTTCCAAGACAATAAACAAATTAGTCAAAATGAGAGATCAAAGATACTTGAAAGTGTAGAAATCAATAAGCTCCCAATAACTTGTTATTTCACACCAATAAAAGTGTGAAATCTTGAAATCGCCTTGTCGCTAAGATCCCATTTATTTACCAGCGGCCAATGATATGTTCAGCATATAAAGTCATGGGTGCCTTTAAACTGTAGCAGATGGTCAATATGCATTGCCTGCTCTCATTTATAGGTTCAAGAGAATACAAAATTTCCTATTTTGGACATAAAATAAGTACCTTTGACTATTTTTATGGTGGAAATCTGGTCAAAATGGGGTTTCATAACCAAGCGAAAGAAAAACAAAAAAAACTCGTTTTGGGGGTTTAGGCTGGAAGGAAAGGTTAAAATGAACAATATACATATATGTAGTCAAGCATTATAAGCTTAGCAATGAGGTTCCATGTAGTTACAGGGGCAGAAAGGCAGTTCAGATCAATGAAGGCTTCCTGAAAGGGGTTTCTAGTATTTCTTTTTGGGACACAGCTTCCCGCAGAAATCTCAACACAACAAATATCATTGNGAATTATAAGCTTAGCAATGAGGTTCCATGTAGTTACAGGGGCAGAAAGGCAGTTCAGATCGATGCAGGCTTCCTGAAAGGGGTTTCTAGTACTTCTTTTGGGGACACAGCTAGAA
Organism: Dreissena rostriformis; assembly: GCA_007657795.1. Taxonomy (NCBI): domain Eukaryota; kingdom Metazoa; phylum Mollusca; class Bivalvia; order Myida; family Dreissenidae; genus Dreissena; species Dreissena rostriformis. The sequence goes on from VMBQ01008083.1 coordinate 23,052, forward strand.
TTCTCTACACAACAAATATCATTGATCCATGTCACCTTTGTATGCAAAGACAAGCGAATAAGGTCAGTACTGCCCTTAAATCACTGAATGAGAGAAGCATGTACCAAATTATAAAAAAAAAATACTGGTTGCTGAAAGTGCCAAATTTTGTCAAAAAGATCCCTCTAAGGTAAATGATGAAGGGGACACTTTTCAAGCCGGAACCATGAGGGTAAGCATATTGTGAGAAAACAATACCAAAAACAAGCTAATTGTAGGGTTACAAGTAGCAAATCAACTCAGCTGTACTGCAAACATGCTTAGGAACAATGATAAACCTTTTAAATGCCAACTTTCGCTGCCAACAAAGCACGAGCTTTACGTGTCAGGACGCGGAACTATCGATACAAACTGCACAGGGAATTACACGATGGAAAGGGTTTGAGTGACCACAAACCTGATTTTGACAGTCTTTTACATCTTAAGCATCATAAATATGCTTATTTGCTTGTGTACATGATAAATAATAAGCATTATTACCTGTTTTGCCATCAAAAACCCTTATCCAATGGCCCTCTGCTTAGTCGCAGACATTCCTCTACCTGAAAAAGTCAAAATACCCAATAGAAATAGATATAAAATGAAAAAATACATGCAATATGTATTTTCAGTGTATTTCTATGAATAAAATGAAGTGATAAAGCTTGTTAAATTCATGATTGTACTAAATATGAAGACTGGCTCAGTTAAGCATCTGCTGCACTGTCCATACTGTAAAATTGTCCGCCATTCCATGTTGGTGAAATGGGGCTCTGTTTGAATGTTCATGCTTTATGCACAAGCTATTGTTGCGTTACTGGATCACAGAGTCCCTTGCGTTGAATTCTGACTTCATGTAGCACATTAACACTGCACAGTCAACCAATATGCCTTTGAATTTAAGTTGGAAACCAATTTAGCCCTTATTTGGCTATATAAGGGTGGGGGTCAACTTGAAAAAAAAACTATTCCATGTAAAATAATCTGAATTCATGCATTTAATGCACTTATTTCTTCGCTTTTGCTAAGAAATGGCCAAAAATCAGCTTTCCCAGTCAGATTTTGCACTTGCAGATGATATTTCCTTTTTATCTAAAGTTAGTTTAGGTCACAATATACTTAAAGATTTCCTACACAAATTCAATGTAAAAGCAATCACTTTAACAAAAAATAAAGTCAAACTTTTCGGCATAGAGACCCCCATAACCATACCTTTTCTTAAAGAGCATTCCAAGCCGCAATGATTTAAACAATAAAAAAGATAGGTCATGCGTTTAATATTCAGAAAGAACTTGACGCGAACCAACGGTCACTGTTTTACGGCCATCTATTAACAGGCTTTGTACCAGTGGATGAGGGTTTCCCGCCATCTGTCAAAGTCTCATGTAGTCTCCAACCTTCAAGCAAAAGAGTGTATTTCTGTTAAACAACAATGTTTTTCCTACCACATGCAGATAGAAACATTCTAAAATAAAGTCATGGCAAGTGCCCCTACAGAGAATTGTGTCTTCTTATAAATGATGATCATGTTTTAGAGAGCATAGCATTGCACTCCAGAATTATTTAGTATACAAGGGTTTTTATCTGATTTTGGGGAAAGGGCCTGGCTTTTTTTTAGTGGAAAAAAATCGCGTGAAAAGCCTGATTTGGGGGAAAAATAATGAAGTCTTAAATAATCAATTTAACATATTTTACTGTTTTAAAACAAATTCAAGGCAACAGATGATTAAATTATGAAATATTATCTCATTATTTTTGGGAAAATTTCTGTCAGAGGGGAAAAAAACGTCTAGGGAAAAGGGCCGAAATTCGGCGGGTTTAATGAAGGAAAAAAACCCTGGTATATTGTTACCTTAAATAATCAATTCAACATATGTTAGTGTTTTTTAAAGAAATTCAAGGCAACAGATAATTTAATTATGCAATATTTGTTTACACTGGATCAGGTTAACTAATAAAATGAGATCGACGTGTTGTTTCAATTTTACTTTATTCAACCAATGTACGATTAATAGGTTGACATTACTTGAGAACAAATTATTTTACACTTGGTACTCGATTTATTGAAATACTGATTTGTGCAGAATTCTTATCTGTTGCTCGACAAATTTATGACCCTTTTTTCTTTTCAACAAACATGTTTACTATCTCTTCGTAGTCTTTTTCAGAGATTTTCTTTAAACAATTATAAATACTCACTTTTAATACCTTTGTCAGTGTTTTTTTTTCTGTTCAAATTCAGGGTTATTTGGCCCCATTCCCAATGTAAAAAAGTATATATTTTCCCCATTGGGACCTAAACATTTCCAATTTAAGGTACCCCCCCCNGAAAAAACACTTTTTTTTAGATCTCATTGTTTTGGGGGAAATGTCTGTCAGAGGGGAAAAACACGTCTAGGGGAAAGGGCCGATATTGGGCAGATCTCAAAGATGGAAAAAATCCCTGCGTCAGCAATTATCAGACCATAGCCTACAACCTCCTGTATCAGTTGCTTCCATTCGCTGCTTCTCTTTCATTGAGCAATCAAAAGACGTGTCAAATTGATAGATGAAGAATTTAGGATCACAATGGGGTAATTGACTGATCGGAGATTTGTGAACAAGGCGATAAGAAAACAGTTTATATGGTCTCATCTCCACTGGCGAGCGCTAATCCCCTTGTTTATCAGGGACAATAAAACATATCTGCTCTTTTGTATTGAGGGAAAGTGTACTGTGGGCCCTTTCATGAGAGAAAAAATTGCAGTGAGCCCAACATTTAAAAAAAAACATCGAAACTTGACAGCCAGCTAGGGGGCCCGGGCTCCAGGGCCCAGTGCCTGGGTACGGGCCTGGTTGAAAATGAAATTATCCAAAAACGACAAACACCAGACAATGTGCATTTGAAAGGCGCATTTGTAAACAAGGGAAGTAACTCTAAATCTAAACCGAAGGTTGCACACAACTTATTTCCCCTTATATGCAATATAATCAATTATAATTGTAAGCACAGCAAAGTAAGCAAAAATGGTTAATAAAAAACGATACACAATACGACAACAATTATAATTTACAATTAACACTGCTCAACTGCACTAAAAACTTTTTTTCAAATCGTTATCAAATCGTTTATATAATTGTAATATTAAAACAATCAAAGAGTTGTTATATCTTATAAATATCATTGATGAATCGCTCATTCTACAATAGCACGCGTTCTACATCAGATTTCGTAACAACCAATTCAATGTGTAACCTTTAATGCCTAGTTTTAATAACCTTTTTCAGGGTAGGGTAACACACCGTATTACGCGTCACGTCGATGGCAGATTGTTGCGTCGATGACAGACAGTTGGACTCAACCGCGAACAACAGGTAGGTTATATATTCGGTCGGTATATTTATATTACGCAAGTAAGGCTAAAATCATTGCTATGAACATATTGTCCATTGACTAAGGACGCCACCAGGTAATTTTGGACTCGTTATACAAATCAAAACCTCTATATGACTTACCATCTCCATCACAATACGTTTTACTTGTATATATTTATATTTATAAACGTACGTGTCCAATAAAACCAATATTAGATCATTATCATCTTAGAANGGACGGACAGACGGACGGACGGAAAGAAGGACGGACGAACGGACGGACGGATGGACGGACGGACGGACGGACGGACGGACGGAAGGACGGACGGACGGAAGGACGGACGGACGGACGGACAGACAGTGGAGACACACACACACACACACACACACATATATATATGCAGCTGAGAACAAGTGTCAGGAGTACTTTTGGCATTCACCACGGTAGAATTCACGGTGCCTTTACCATGTGACTTTTAAAGATCTGTGTTGGGAGAATACTATCAACAAAAGCGCGACCCATGTAATATTTTTAAGGATGTCTTTTTAAATAGTGCACCATTTTTAATGGGACAAAGTGGAGATCCCGCTCATTCGTGAGAGTTTTCTATAGTTACCATGATTTTTTTTAAACAAATAAGAATTGTTCAGTAAAGTGCAACCGCGCGTTTGTAATATGAAGTCCCCACACTGATTCGACATTTTTCTAACCGTTCAAACGCGCGATTTCACTTTACTGAAAAAATACTGATTTGTTTAAAACAATCATTATACCTATAGAAAACTCCCACGAATGAGCGGGCTCTCCACTTTATCCCATTAAAAAAGGTGAAATATTTAAAAACACATCCATAAAATTTTTACCTGGGTCGCGCTTTTGTTTATATTATTCTCCCAACACTGATCTTAAAAAGTCACGTGGTATAGGCACCGTGGATTGAGCCTCGTTTTTAATACAATCCGAGCAGCCAAAATCGAAAATGACATCCGGTCGACAAGCTCAGTTGGTAAGCGCCGGACAACAAACCCGACGATCGCGGGTTCGTTCCCTGTCCCAATCACGTAACTTATAATGGTCATACAAATCATCTCTACGGCAATTCTCCACCTACCTCTGACTTAAAATAATTTTGTGTAAGACGAGCACGATAAACTGTTATTGTATGTATCGTTTGACATACTTAAATATTCCTACTCAGATACCTTTTGTCAATATATTATAATAGAATATTAAACTTAGTTTACGTTGTTTTATTAGGCCTTAGGACAGTGAGAATAAACATTTATATAATATATGACTATTCGCATATTTTATAATTCCTTGCGAACACATGTTAAGGAGCAGAGCATTACAATCAATATACACATAATTCCATGTTATTTAAATATTTCTCTAGATTCAACATGTGTGCCTTATAATATACCGTAATTACTCTTAGTTTTCGGACACTTTAAATTGTAGGACACCCCCGTGTTAAGCAATTTGAAAAATAAATATTTTCGTGACTAACTTTTCGGACAAACGGGTTTTCGTCTGTAATTAATGCCTCTTAATTTTCGGACAGTTTATTATACAATGCCTTTTTTTCCAGAATGTTTCTCTTTTGTGCTTATCTGGTGAAATTTCGATCATGCGATTTAACAACCGGATTAAGGTCATCAATCATGGCCGACGAATGCCCTGTGGTAACGACCCTTTACATTTGCGTTATTGGGTAGATAACTATGTATACCGGTAATAGACAATGGTTTCAAACCCCCGTATCCGAAACATCCGATAGCAATGCAATATGTTTAGTGTCTCTAAATTAACGAACACATTTATGTTTGTCTCTCATTTTTTGGACACCTGTATTGTTTGTTATTTTGTGTATCCGAAAACTTAGAGTAATTATGGTAGTATCACAAATATGATGTATTTATTTGTATTTTAACATATTGAGAACCTTGGTGAAGAGGGTGATATATCATGGACGTATGTCTCTTATTAAAGTGAACTATGTCTGCCTCTATGTCTTTCCTTCATAATTACTGAAATTCAAAGTAAAATAGTACAAGCGTCTTCATAGCATTGAATGATGCATCCTACTCTAAATCAGCATACGCATGTGTGCCGCGTTCTGAGAAAACTGGGCATAATACATGTGCGTAAATTGTCATCGATTGATTTTTATTTTTCGGGCGTTTATGCAGTATGAGCGCTCATGGCGAGTTTTAAAAATTCCGTGAAGCGCGCTGTTTATAAATTTATTTTTTCTTCAATTTTGCTTTTGTTTTAAATGAAACATCAAAGAAACAAAAGTAAACAAACGGGTAATGTTTATTCATGTTTGCACTATATTTACAAAAGTAAATTGGACAATATCTCCGGATTTTCACTTTTTTCCAAAACCGCACGCGGACGATAGGGTCAACATCGAATGGAGTATTGAAGCTAAACTAGTGTTTATAGAGTCCACCTAAAATTGAATCAATCAAATAACCATACTTTTATTAAAAATTGCGCTGACAAAGACATTCAAATTATTTACGTCTACAAAAAGTTAAACTTTTTTATGCAAACATTCGGGTTCTTAAATTATCTTTAATGATGAGCAAACCTCTCTTGTACTGAAATTCCTACTGGGTAACTTTGTCATTTTTATTTACACGCCAGGTCAAACACGTCTAGTAGACAACAACATATTTCGCACTTGAAACATCGAACCTGTTCTCAAAATATGAGAAACAATTGTTTTGTACAACTAAACGACAATTAAAATAAAACTTCAGAGTCTGAAACTTTGACAGCAATGTTAACCTCTAACCCCCATTGACACCTATTTAAATGTCGTAATACGAAGTTAATGCCGTGTTATTTTTCAGATTCATTTTTAATGTTTACTCGAACGAGAAAATGAGTATGAGGCGCTAAGCACATGAAACATGCAATTTATTACAAACAATTATTTAAACGTGCAGCCACATTGTTAGTGTAGTAACTCTTGATTGAAGGCCAGGGAACAGAGACGACCTTTTGCGACTTGAGCAAATCCAATTATTGTAATATAGACCTATGTGTAGTTATAATAAAATTGATTGATTAAATGTTTCACACATATTGAGATACTTTTTACGGGCCTATGGTAATACAATTATCATTGAAAACACTAAAAACGATCTCTCAATCTGGAATCATGAATTAATTGCCTGATTTGAGTAATTGATTATAAAAGAAGGATATGCTTGAAGAACATATATACACTACACAATTGTAAAAAAAACAAGATAAAAAGCATACATCAAACAGACATTTTGTAAAAAAAAACTCCTACTGGGGCAAGCTAAAAACATCAAGTCATATAGACCGCCTCACTGAAGAGCGGCGCCCAATGGTATTGTCGAATAAGTATTAACAAATAGGCGGATACAGGGTTTTTCCGATACAAGTCTTACATCATCCCCAGCTATCGTTTTAAAACTTATTGAAATTCCATTACATTGCCATTTGCTCTGCGTACAGAGCTTTTACTGATTGACTTTGAGGAAACGCTTATAGCTGTTTTATCCATTCCGAGAGCTGAACACCACGGCATTCAAACACCGAAGCTTTTGATTTGAATATTTAAGTTCTGCAACACGAATATTTGCTGTTACTTCAATAAAGAAATACACTGCCATTTTTTAAAGAGAATAGATGAAAGAACTGTTCGATGAGGGTTGAACATCAGTGAAAATCGGGTTGATTTGTTTCACAGTAATACTCTGCTAATTGCGTGCATAAAATAACAGAATACATTATTTGCAGGCTGCTCCCCAAATCCGTATACTCTGCGAATTGCGTGCATAAAATAACAGAATACATTATTTGCAGGCTGCTCCCAAAATCCGTATACTCTGCTTATTGCGTAAATAAAATAACAGAATACATTATTTGCAGGCTGCTCCAAAAATCCGTGCCGGAATGGAGGCACTTGTACAATCAACGGTCCTGGTTATTTATGCACGTGTCAGCCCGTGTCGATCGGAACTAATTGCGAAGCAAGTACGTGCTTATAAATGTGTCCCTTATTCTCATAGTATTGGCCCTCCTCATTGTTTCGTTACTTTAACGAAAAATTATCAGGTAGTGCATGACAGTTTATGTTTTTAAATTTTAATTTTGAGAAGATTTAGGGGATCGATACAAACGAGACCATGAATACATCCTCCTCTCCAGTTGTTATTACATGTTTGGAACTAGTTTCTTTGATTCTTTTGAAAAGATGTATAGCCACATGCCTAAACTACCTAAATGTAGCTATGTCCATGAACTATTGTATGACTAAAGGTACATGTTTATCGATGTAATGATGACTATTGAAATGGTTATTTCAAGTGTTTCATGCAAACTTTGGCACGCAATAAAAATAGAACTTCCCATAATGAAAAGAGCAAAATTAAACAGGTAAGTTGGGGAACGACACGTATGTCCCCATGCCGAAAATGCATACAAGTTAACATTAATACGCGTATCCAATAAGCCCGTTAGATACCTTCGAGACAGTTTCGGCGTTTTCTTATAAGCTTTGAAAAAAGATTGCCACCATCTACCGGTATATGATCTTAATGGTTTGTCAAGACAGGTTCATAAGGTGCGTGTAAAAGTGCTTTTGTTGGTATGACTCACTCCTTTGACAAAGCTCTTGATTTCCATAACACTTATACATTAATTATTTCTTTGTTTGGGTGGTGGGTGGAGGTCTGAGCTTTTTCAACCGTTAAGAAACGATACCAAATGACAAGTTGCTAGTGCTGTTATAATGGCTGCATGGCTGATCAAAGTAAAGGCTATTGTTCATACTTCAGTAAATCCTATGACGCAAGCGTTCTGCTTTAAGTGCCGTCATATCGACCGATTATCGTATTGTAAACACTACCTACCGCTTTGTGCATATTTATTTTCTGGCAATGCTTAGTGTCGGCGGCTTTCAACTTTGACTAAAAGCAATTAACTATTTTAATGATTTACGTCAAAGTAAAGTTAGGGAACTATTGTTAGCTCTTTTGCATTAGCTTTAATAGGGAACTTTAGAAATCATGTATGGTCAATTATTTGTAAAATAAATATTTTGTGTACTGGGATTTAAGAGCTTTTGATGACCAAATGTTTAAAATGTTTTATACTATGCAAACAGTGCCTGCGAACTATGTACGGTGTCGAGTGGGAAGCCATCGACCCGCAAAAATATTGTTTGCATTTTAACGTAGAAGCTATTGATGATCAAATGTTTAAAATTTGTTATAATATGCATACATTGCTTGCTACCTAAGTACGTTGTGGAGTGGGATGCCTTCGACCCTCACACACCTATTTACGAAGATAATAAAATATATTGAACGGAAACAAATTGGTGTAGAAGACATATTAACAAATAGACTATTTCGATTCTGTTCTGTGATAAAATTGTATTTATATATAAATACAGCTGAATTAATCAAACAGTTTTATTTTAACTGCGTTTGTATATTACACGAGCTATGCGCCATTTTATTAAAATTTACAGAGAAGTTAGGAACATATTAATTATCCAAATACTGCTATTTTTTTTAATTTATTCCGTCTAGTATTATTACCGATGTGTATGAACATCAATAACTGATTTCCTATTGCGTTAAGCTATTTAACTTCCTTGAAGTTGTAAATCATGTATATATATAATTAATTTATATATATATATATATATT
>VMBQ01008084.1:0-25863 GCA_007657795.1 Dreissena rostriformis
TTGGCTTGCTTAATGTATACATTTGCTAAAAGTATTCAGGAAGAAATATGTTTTAACTAACACACCATACTAAAACAGTAAGTATACTTGCCTAAAGAATTTACCATTGTCATCAATTTTCTTTAAGTTTAACAATACTGATTTTAACACTACTGATTTCATGGAAATAAGAAAAACACTTTAAATTTAATACACTTTGAATAGAGGACTATTCCCTACGGAAATAAGAATAAAAATACTTGAAGATAAATGCAGATTCAAAGAAAAGCACTTTTCATGGTGTTAATTACATTTTTGTGGAAATGAATATGTTTACCGATGTGAATAGAGACATTATGGAAAATTGGATTGAAACAATATTTTCCAGTAAAAAATAAGGCCCTTAGTATTGCTGTTCACATGCATTCTTTTTCTGGCCCAATACAGATAAGAAAATGGTATTTCTTTTGTCTTAAATATATCCAGATCACACAATTGTTCTTCTTGAATCTTATGAACAAGCTCCAGACCACAACCCACAGTTAGTCTGTATTGTAGAATAAAACAGTCCTACATATGTTTCATTTCAAATCTGAGTTACATTATTGTTTATATAATTGTTATACTAGTTTCCAACGACAGCATACCTGAGTCAGATACAAGTGTCATTCCCTGTTTGACCATATTGAACTTTTATCCATGCTATTTAATTACTCGTATTAATAATTACAGCATATTCCAACCTGGCATAAACGGAGGACATCGGGAGGGGTTAGAAGGAAGTCGGGTCAATCACATTTGAACCCATCAAATTCAATCTATGATGAAATGGGACAGGAAAATTCTGCAGTGTACATGGAGTTTGAGCAGGACAGCTCCCATTCATCCCATTCTAATTTTAATCCACATGCCAGGTATGGTGACGCTCACTTGAATATTTTGATATGCTTTTTGTGTGCATTAACATCCTTCTCTTTCAAAAAGCAAGTAAAACACACAGGTCTGTCTTTAAAAACTTTTGGATCTAACTGCACAAATAATGATTCACTAAGTCTTATCAGTACTCTGCCTTGAGTCTGCTTTTGGGATTGGGCAACCTTCATCCAGGAGCTGTAGCCATTTTCCAGTTGAGATCTTTCTGTGCCATGGTACACTGTCTTAAGGATCTTTTTGTTGGCCCCCCACTGTGTTGCAAACAGCTTCCTCATGATGTTATGTTTCTAAAGTCCTAGCTGAGATATTTACAAAAGCCTTTCTGTATGTGGCGGTTGTTGCATACTCTTCTGTGGACCAGAGCAACAGATCATCTGCATAAACGGCTGCTTGTACTCCTTTAGGTCATTTTGGTATGATTGATGAAAAGTATGAAGAGGGTGGATGACAAAACTCCTCCTTGTTGGACACCTTGGCCCACAAAGACCATGATGTCCATCTACCATTGCCTCTCTCGTTATGCAGGTACCAATTCCAATGGCACACCGCNGCTAGTGAGACGCAGGAGTACTCCAGTCTGGATTCAACCCACAGTACTGAAGAACTCTCCGTTCAGGAGACCTCACAGGATGTCTTTCGAAATCCTGAGGAGGATGATGACCCCCTTTTAGAGCTCTTACAGACTCAAAGCAGCCCGGAAGCAAGCGAGGCGACTGATCCGGATAGACCACAGCAAGACACTGCCACTAGAACCAGGAAACCAAGGATTAAGTGGCCCAAGGCTTCAGACAAGACATCATGGACCCAACTGGACGAGGACCTAGAGAACATCCTCGAAGCATCCATGCAAGGACCAGTAGACCGGAAGCTGACCACCCTCACAACCTTGATATATTCAGTAGGCAAGGAGAGGTTTGGACTAGAAGAGGAGAGAGTGCGAAAGGAACCTCCAAGACCAAACAGGCGGCAAGTTCGTATCCAGAACTTGAGACGTGAACTCAAGCAGCTGAGACGAAGGTACTGTGCTAGTTCACCCACAGAGAGGATTGGACTTGCACAGCTTAGAGATACAGTTCGGACACAGCTGACATCATTACGGAAAGCCGAAAACAGCAGAAGAAAGACACGGGAACGGGCAAAGAAGAGGGCAGCTTTCACAGCCAACCCATACAAGTTCGCAAGATCCCTTCTCGACAAAGAAAGGTCAGGAAAGTTGGAAACTCCACTAGAGGAAATAGAGAACTTCCTTCATGTGACCCATTCTGACCCCAATCGAGAGGACGTGCTAGGGGACTGTGACAGAATAGATCCAGCGGAGGAACCCGAAAAACAGCTGAATGCGACGGAACCTACGCTTGGCGAGGTGAAAGAAGCTGTGAAAAAGGCCAGAGCTGCTTCGGCGCCAGGACCCAATGCCATCCCGTACAAAGTGTACAAGATGTGCCCACTACTTCTCAAGCGTTTATGGAGGCTCCTCAAAGTAGTCTGGAGGAAGGGGGATGTACCAGAGGCTTGGAAGGAGGCCGAGGGGATATTTACACCGAAGGAACGCAATTCCAAGACGGTCAACCAGTTCCGAACGATCTCGTTGCTCAACGTCGAGGGAAAAATATTCTTTGCCATCCTTGCAAGAAGACTCACATCTTTCCTGACAGGCAACGCATACATCAACACCTCGGTCCAGAAGGGAGGAGTTCCCGGTTTCTCCGGCTGCATAGAGCACACCAGTGCTATCACACAGCTAATAAGTGAGGCGAAGAAAGGGAGGAAGGATCTCACTGTAGTTTGGCTCGACTTGGCCAACGCATACGGGTCCATTCCACACCAGCTCATCTATACAGCCCTCCGACACTACCATGTGGACGGCCACATTCAGAAAATCATCACCAGTTACCTGGATGGAATCAGGCTCCGGTTTACTGTTGGTGACCAGCTAACCAGATGGCAGAAGTTGGAGAAGGGAATCGTTACCGGCTGCACAGTTTCCGTGGTGCTCTTCATCATGGGGATGAACCTGCTGATAAATGCTGCCCAACGTGAGACACGTGGACCAAAGACAGAGTCAGGAATCTATCTCCCATCTAGCAGAGGCTTCATGGATGACCTCACATTGACGACAACGACACACGTCCAAGCTAGATGGATGTTGACAGCCCTGACGGATGTCGCTTCATGGGCAAGAATGAAGTTCAAAGCAGCAAAATCCAGATCTCTTGTCATAAAGAAAGGACAGACAACAGAGAGGTTCAAACTCTACGTACAGAACGAAGAGATTCCTTCCATAGTGACGAGTCCAATAAAATGCCTGGGCAAGTGGTTTGATGCAAGCCTACAAGATCGCGACAATGTCAAGAACTTAAAGCAACAGGTAGAGGAGGGTCTCAAGAAGATAGACCGCTGCGGACTACCCGGCAAGTTCAAAGCCTGGCTTTACCAGCATGCACTGCTCCCAAGACTAATCTGGCCGTTGATGCTTTACGAGGTACCCAGCACAACAGTGGAAGCCCTGGAGAGAATCACTAGTCGACACCTCAGGAAGTGGCTAGGAGTTCCACCCAGCTTTACCAGTATTGGACTCTATGGGAAGAGCAACAAGTTACAGCTCCCGCTATCTTCACTGGTAGAAGAGTTCAAGACAGCAAAAGCAAGACTAGTGTTGACCTTGAGGGACTCTCCGGACGAGTTCATCCGTGAGGCAGGGATCCAAACCCGAACGAGCAGGAAATGGTCAGCGACAGAGTCTGTGAGCCAGGCAGAGAACGCGCTCAAGCACAAAGACATCGTCGGAGTGACTGCAGTTGGACATGAAGGAATTGGTGCGAGAAAGGTGGTACTGTGGAGCCGATCAGACCAGAAAGAGAGGCGAGCGTTGATTCAGTCTGAGGTCAGGAGAGCGGAAGAAAATGCCAGACAAGCAAGGGCTGTGGAGATGGGAGCGCATGGAGCATGGACTACGTGGAATACCGCGGACAGGAAGTTTACCTGGGCAGACATCTGGAAGTATGAGCCTTTTCGGTTTTCCTTTCTCCTCAGGTCTGTCTATGACCTACTACCATCCCCAGCGAACTTGTGCTAATGGGGACTCACAGCAGAACCAAAATGCAGACTGTGTGACAGAGAAGGCACCCTAGAGCATGTTCGGTCATCTTGTAGTACAGCACTGACACAGGGAAGATATAGATGGAGGCATGACTTGGTCCTCAGAGAGTTGGCTGACTGGCTAGAGAAGGAACGGAAGAAGGAACATGGTAATCACCCCCGCCATGGGCACATCGCTTTCGTCAAATCGGGTGAGACCAAGAAGACACAAAAACCAACAAAAGCATTAATTCTTGATGGCTCTAGAGACTGGAAGATGGATGTTGACCTTGGTAGAAGGCTAGTTTTCCCAAACGTGGTTCAGACGACCCTACGACCAGATATTGAACTATGGTCAGAGACAGGAAAGAAAAAAAAGTCGATTTTGCGATTATAATAAATAACGATGAAATGCAGCGAACATTATCAAACACTCAAGATGGAATACCAAAAAAAGTTTATGTTCGGTAACAAATATAAAGTTCATTCTAGTCAGGTGAAACAACTGTGATAGGATCGTTTTATGCCCGGGTTCTTATTCACCTTGAACAAGGTTGTAATTACATAGAACGATAAGGATGTTCAATTACAAGAATCGTCCAAAACGTTGAAACATATCTTTCGTTATGTAAAAGTCGATTTTGCGATTATAATAAATAACGATGAAATGCAGCGAACATTATCAAACACTCAANTAATAAGTTTTTACACATTTTATATTAATTCATACGTATTTGACAAAATGGTGCAGTCTCACTTTAAGCAAAGACCTATCAATATACATTACTGTATGTTGACAGGTCTTTGCTTTAAGCGAATTTCCGATTTATATTTACAAACAAATGTATTGTTGTATCGACTTATGCACTAGAAATCTTAGTTTAAATGCCGATACACAACTGAAAAAAATATTGAAACAAACAAACATTTAGATAACCAAATATAGGATTGCTAATGAAGTACCTATTTTTCTTTGTTACGTTTAGATTTAGGACATTACGTTGTTATTTGTGTAGCTGCGCAACAATAATACAATCTCCCTTGTGTATGCGAGTGTTCCGTTTCACCACGTGAATAAATATTGAATGTCGTTTGAAGATACCAATATAGATAAGTCTTAAAAAGAAAGATATTTAAATGCAATACATACCGTAGTGTGATTTGGGCTAATGCCAAGATAGCGTTTGAAAAGAAAAGTGTACAGTTCATTTAGATCTAAATTTTATCAATATATTACGTCTTTGGTATTTTTTATCTCAGGGGCTGTTTCATATTTACGTCTACTTACATGTATTTTACCAAAGTTTTCAATTGCTATAAATTTAGCGTGAAATTACTTAACTGAATTCAGTAAACGTGGTAGACGTGTCATTGTTATGTTACATAACAAATAGCCTACCCTACCTTTCGGCCTTTTGGTTATAGATGAGAATTTAAGTTTCACTATTGACGAGTGACTTCAAGCGCGCCTTCCAAGTTAAGGCTCCGCCCTCTGGTTGACAAAAGTACGATCTTAGTATTATTTTTAAAACATATAAAACATTGATGAAAACAAAAAATAACTACAACAATAGCTCAAAGAAGTGTTTTAAGAAAATCATCGAAATGAGTGTTTTATGCAATCGAAAATAATTTTCTGCTGTTCAGTCGAAAACTGTACATAAGACGTGTACTTTTGGGAAATACGATTCTGTGCAAATTTGTTCATACATACATAGACACAGTCTTTGGTTCTACAACAAAATACGAGTTAACGTGTGGGCATCGGCGTAAACTTGGTCGTGTTGAATTTCTTTGATGTAAACATTTGATTAAAAATACCATTATAACAAAGTTAATATATTTTTATTATACCTCGTGCATATTCATATGTGTTGGTTTTAGATTGATTAAATAAAATACTTAAAATAAAATAGTGTCATAAAACATCGCTTTAAACAAATCAATTACATATCGCCATAATGGGTTTAATAATGTTTACGAAAAATATAGACAATATAATACAATACAAAGTGTCAGATCTTTATCACTTATGTTCACTTGTATAAAGATTTTATGTATTGAAAGGTCAACAATCTGTGTAGAGTACCACTAAACAATGTTGCATACCACATATTAAACCTATGAGCCTTGCTGCTGCACGGGAGAATTATTTTTTTAACTCCACTTTTAAAATCAATGTTTAGCCCTGGTGACCTAAGCGGAGGAATGGCACGATTTACACGCGTTTGAAAGAGTCACCCATACATTATATCGGTTTCATTACAATTTGTCACGTGGTTTAGGTGGAGATGTCATTTAAAGAAACTTTTTGTAACACGACGATGGACCCCGGAAAGCCACCTACCACAATAGCTCAACATGATCACCTCATTCTTAGGTGAACTAATACAATCAGCGAAATGATGGCATGTAGCCTATCTGATTTTTTTACCAGAATTAGATGTATGCCAGTTTTGAGTTTGGACTGGAACCAAGTGTAATTATATGAGTATATTACAATAAAGACACCAGTTCAGGTTTACAATAACAATTAAATGGACTTGTGCGCAGATTGTAGTGTGTTAATGTACTATTATCGTCTTATGAGGAATTTAGTAAGTTAATAAACCATTGACGGTTGTGCTATCGTGTGTTTTACTTTTCTACCGGTAAGTCTTACTTTTTAAACAGCATTTTGTAAAATTAAAGAAACCTGACTAGAGTTATTGGGTTTTTAAAGAACACTTTTCTTCAAGACAAGTGTTAATAATTTATAATGAAGGTACACTCAATTATTATCTTTAGTATTGATATAATTTTAAAACGATCATATAGTTTAATGCTTGGGATTGGTATCGACGAGAATGACTGAAATTATCTCATATCCTCGAGACTCACATAAAACAAGAACATAAACTACATTTCATAGAATATTTATTAGTTCTGAAGTTACGACACGATCATTATAATCAAAGGTCAATATATTAAGAATTTATAATCACAAATATACAAGAAATAACTTATAAGTGACCATAAATTCAAATAAATTCAATTAGATCCAATAAATAATCAAAGATCAATATAACTTGCAATATCAACTATACAAGATATACCAAACAACTGACCACAATTTTAAATCGAATCAATTCGATCAATAAATTAATTAAGCCCAAAAAATACTCATCAATACGAGATCGATCGTGTGGAACAAGACTGTAACCAAAGACGCGCGAATCAGCTGTTATATAAACTCGCGCACTAATACAATAATACATGAGTGATCAAGCATGAAGGGACTTTCTTTTGTCTGTATTCATTAATTAATAGATTTTATGTAAGAAAATGCTTGAAATAATTGCATATTAATATACACACTTGCGAGTATACGTGAATTATAAGTGCATGTAAAACTTTTTTGAAATAGGAAATATATTACAATTAAAGTATTTAAGGATATACTAGTAAAGTGCCGATTGGTACATGCTATAAACTTGAACGAACTTGACTTGGTCATTTGTCGTAAATAAAAGACTTTTCTTAAACACAAGACTTGCGGATGAAAAAAAGACAATGTTTTACATTTTTATTGTGGAAAATACGTGGAACCAAACTAGTTTGTAAAATAATTTGTTTAAATTACTCTGAAATTGTGTTCATGTTTATAACGGAATTTAAAGTATATACTCAACCAGGGTGCGAAAACGGGATTTTGATTTAGAGGTAGGCAAACATAATTAGTAATCATTACAGCCAACAAACCGTTATTGTTGTGATTGTAATGCAAGTTAAAAGGTTAATAACGGATGGAAGAACAAAATATAGGAAACGAAATGCATATGCACTCTATATGGTATTGCTAGGTTCAATAGCGATTGGTTGAAAATGAGTCGTACGTATCTTCCGCTTCCGTTGAGATAAAACGAATGTGAATGTGAATAATCAGATAATGGGTGGGGTTGAATTTTAATTTATTTGAAACATCGATGTGTTACAATTTAAATTGCTTTTGATTCGATGAAAGTGAAAAGGTCTTGAAATGTAGATATAAAAACAACATTTATAAACGAGTTTGCGTTTACATTCGATTGTTTTGTCAAACGATTTCCTGCTATGGTCTGTTTTTTTTTGTAACATAATCCAACATAAAGTGGTCATTTACCCTTACGACTAAAATACATTGTCGAGCAGAGATATGATTGAAAGATATCATTTTGTTTTGTAAACAATATTTGCTATTCGGTTTTATTTGCATTTTTGTCTATACCTCTATGCAAGTCATTGTCGTTTTACACACATGAAAATCAGAACGTAAAATAATAAAAAAATGTTGACCATAAGATATACCTATTTTGAGAAGAAATCCCTTGTCACAAATGCATCTTGCATTGAACCCATCACATTTTGCAAGAAAAGACGCATTTGTGAAACACTTCATTGCATGAGAATAAATAGATTTTTGTTATACAAGTTTTTCTTTAAGGTTAATGACATTCATTTCACAAAGGGTCAAAAGAATGATATTAGAATGTATTTGATATAATACCGTTTTATATTTGTCCATCCAGGCTGTATATTATTACAGATTCCAACGGTCTTGGTGATTTCATCCCTTTATTATATTCACCTTATTATATAAATAATGCATTACCGAATGGGCATTTATGGTGAACTGTACTGCAAACTTCACTCCCCATAATGATTGAAATAGGTTTATTTTACAAAAGTGAGATGTTAATAAACTATTCTGTCTGTCTATTGTATAAATTATTCAACCATTCACTATCCAATAGAGACAACAAATTCATGGCAAAGCTTACAATGATTAAAATGATTTTTGAACGATATAACTCTTTGAGATTTATATACAGTTATTTCAGTTAAAATAGAGAATAACTACTAACGAACAATATTGTCACAGCTATTATCATAACGATTTGATGGTTAAAATGATACTGATTTGATGATGACTAAAATGACTAATATTAGAAGGGCATACACAAAAAGTCAAATTGAAATCCTAGTAAGTCAATATTTATTTCCATGCTCTTCATCCACTTTTACAATGCCTTCAAGTTATGCTTACCTACAGTTCATTACCATCCCCAAGTTGACACAGGTATACTTCAAAATTATCTGCCTACATCCCTCAACTACACTATGCCCTAACTATTATACCTCTAACTCAGTGTAATGTTGCGATACCCTATAGCAGCTTTACTATAAGCTTGTTAACCTACTTCAACTTCACTCTTCCCGGGGTCTAATAACATCGATAGTACGTTACTATTTCCTTGTCTACTTACCTCAACTTCACTTTATCCTTGTATACACACCTCAACTTGACGTTTCTCTTGGCTAAAGCCCTCAACGACTATGCATTCTAGTTTGCATAACTCATCTTCTCGACCCATATACAAATATTTAACAATATTCAACTTTACTTTATACAATAGTTTACTAACATAAACCGTATTGCACTATTTTTAGTATGAAAAAAGCCATACTACATAACTAATTCGTATTACTCTCTACCGAGTTTTGATATCAATTGAAATACAATTGTGATGTAATTTTGAGTAATCCAACGTCACAGTGTTACAAAAAATTACACAAGAGACTGTAATTTCATCAATTACTTATACCAAAAAATATCCACTGGCCACTTTTCATCCATATATGAACAGACTTGTACCCTACTCACGAGGCAGACGTAAGAAAAATCCATGGTGCGCCCTTTCAATGATGTAGTCTTCACAAAGACATGAGGTATCTAAAGAAAATAATTCCTTGATTAAACGAGCAAATCATCCTTTAACTGTTTAGGTCGTATTGTCTTGGTATGTCTCTTGATCTTGTAAAGCCTCATAGATGTCCCGTTCCTCACCTTCGTATCAAAACTGAGAATTTCATTGATTTGGATAACTGATGTCCATCTTTATGGTTTTAAATCCAAACCAATCTGCCTTTTCCAGCTCTGTTGTAAAATCGACATGTTTCAATAAACAAGCAATTGCTGTAAAGTCATAAAAGTTACCCAAGGAAATCTGTTTCACTTTGTATGATTACCTTAACATTCCCTAGAGTATTGACTTCAACTTTACAATTCCGTAAATCTGCTTCACCTTACCATTCCCTTTACAACTGAACCCAACTTCACTATTCTTTTGTCTACCTGCCTCTCTATTCTCTAAACTATTGACCTCAACTTCACTTTTACCTAAACTCCTTGGCCCACCATTCCCTAGACTATCAACTTCAACTTCACTATTCATTTGAATACCTGCCTCACTGTTCCCTAGACTACTGACCCCACACTTCATTGTTCGTCTGTCTTCCTCCCTCTCTATTCTTTTCCAAAACTTCACCATTCCCTAGACTACTTTCCTCACTATTCCATAGACTACCAACCTCAACTGTCCTTCTATCTTCCCTACTTTTCTTGACCACCGACCCCTTCTCTACTATTCACTAAACTACCGACCTCCACTTTACTATTCCCTTGCCTGTCTACCTACAATTTACTGTTCCCTAGTCTACTGACCTCACCTTCACTGTTCCATAAACTAACGACACCAACTTCATTTTTTCCATGGACTACCAACATCCACATTGCTATCCGTTGGCTGCCTTGTTTTAGTTTTAAAAATGCAAAACAAACCCTCATACATGTATACATGTATACATAGCTTTGTACATGGTATTGTTAATGACATGAACAAACAGTGAAAAAAAACATGAACACTTTGCTCAGTAAATATATAACGCTATTGAGTCCAAAAAGTAATACATTTTAATATAAACAATAAAAAATTGATAGTGAAGTTAAAACATAATGAAAAGATCTTACACACAATTTCAGTTCTATTTTGCATTCTAGAAAGGTGAGAATTTTCAATGTAGTTAATCTAGATTTAATTATTAAATGATTTAACAATATGTGAATAATATTTATTTTTTACTGATTCACATTTAAAAAATGTTATCAAATTAATAGTATTAAAATAATTACATTTTATTTGAAATAGTCAAAGTACAGATCTTCGTTAATAAAAAAAATCATATTAAGTATAAATGGATCTAGAATCGAATCTTCATTACAATGTTCAAACCAATAATTGAAAAAAAGACACATTTACCTTCTTATTGTGATATTAAACAACAAACAGACATGAAAAAATAATGCTTCGTTCAGGTTGCATTTTTTTAAAGCGTGATGACGTCCCATACATTTATCATCATCATCAATCCCTTGACCGGTTTGGCCGTTTGGAGAGGGAATGAGGAACGACGATGCAAAAATCCTCCTCCAATCAGGTCTGTTGCGTGCTGCTGAAAGTTATTCATCAATTGGAAGAGATGTATACTCTTTTACATTATCCATCCAGCTTTTCCTCTGACGGCCTCGACCTCCCCTTAGCGTGTCCTGGAAAACAGTGTTGCACAGAGAGTGCTGTCTGCTTTCATAGTTTGACTGTCGCCAGTAGGGGCTCTTGTGGACCACCAAGTGTTGCAGACATGTTCCGGGACGTACTCGTTGGTCTTGTGCTCCGTGTAGTAGATGCGGAGCAGTCTTCGGAGACATTTATGTTCAAATGTCTGTATCCTGCGTTCTGTGTCCACGTGAAGCTTCCAGGTCTCGCAGCCGTAGAGTAGGTTGGAGACTACAAGGTATTTGTAGAGCATGTACTTGGTTGGGAAGCTGATGCTCAGTCTGGCCATCGCTGCGGTCGCCATGGCAATTTTTATTCGGATCTCAGCGGTACAGGTACCATCCGTGGACATGATTTCGCCCAAGTACTTGAATCTGGTCACTTCCTCTAGCTTCTCGCCGTTCATGGTGATGTCTGAACTGGTGTTGGTTGTACTGTTCACCATGATCTTCAACTTGTCCGTAGTGACCTCCATCCCCTATGCTCCTGCTCTTTCATAGAGACAGTTGGTGAGATCTTGAAGTTCACTGCTGGTGCCACCCTTGAGGTCAATGTCTTCAGCGAATCTCAAGTTGGAGCTGTAGATAGAGGAATTATCCTATCATAAATGTAAAACTTAAGGTTTTATAAGCATGATGATGTTACAGGCATTAAGTTGTCATACATGTGTAGAGCAAAAGGCGTATTAAAATAACGGTGGTAACTCAAGTTACCATATATATTTTCGTGAAATAATCTGAGTACTTTTCCCCTTTTTGTCCACAAGACTATCTTAATCAATTTACGATAGACTTCCGGGAGAAATATGGCTATTTTTTAGTTACGATATTTCTGCGCTACCACCGTTTCAACTTTAATGATTGGAAATACGGTTCTAATAATTTCACAGTAAATGCATGCCATTTAAATACCATGAAAAATGCAAAAAGTCATTATCTGAAGATATTATTGAGACCAATTTGTATGATCATTACATGAAAGCGTTATTAAAAATAAGAAAATTTGCGTCTTTGTTTAATATGACTTGTTAATTGTATTTATTGAATTGTCTTTTATAGATTCTCGACAAGACGCCGTCCAACCGGGAGACAGTGGTGGCGACTCTAATCATGGAGTTCGAAGAGGTATTTCATAACATACTTGTCTGACTTTTCTTATGGAAGAAAAAAAAAAGAACTTACTAGCATTACTCCAAATAATTCTCTGTACTGCCGTAGGGAGGGGGCTCATCATCAAGTTCAAAATGCCAATGCACCCATTTGGGAGTTGATTAACACTATCAATACAAGAACTTTGACACCAAAAGTAACTCTGTATCTTGAAAATACCCCACAACCCATTGAAAATGAAACAAAGGTACACAACAAGTGGCATTTTCTTCACATACCGCCTAGTATTTATAAGCTAGTCTTACTGTTTGCCTATATACTGATCAATAAATGCTTTCATAATCATTTAGGAATTATTCAACACTTATGATAGAAGAAATGTTACACCTTAAAGTAACTCTGTACAATTGCAAATAACCCCCACCCACCCTTAAAAATGAAAAAAAGGAACACAAAAGTACCACAGTCTGCACATTTTACCCGGTATGCATAAGCTTTTCTTACTGTTTGCCTATACCCATCGCATGCTTTCATAATTCTCCCAGTCTTCTTAAACAGAAACACGAATTCTGATTTGGACACCTTCGGAAAATATTGTAAGTTAAGATACAAAACAATAACGTATGTTTTATTCAGTCACGATGAGATGGAAAGAACCTGAACATTTTAGTTTTCAGTAGCAAATTAAAATTTGTCTTAGCCTTTCAAGACATTATTCAAATTGTTCATATTCCAGTGTGGTTCGGTCACTCTTTTTGCCTACTCCTTACTCCTGTGCTGTTTTCATCTTCTTCTAACCACTGGTAAGTGGCACCTGGATTGTGAAGATTGGATCAACTGTAGGCAGAAGTGTGCTTCTTTTTCTGGTTCACCGGACCTCAAGCTTTATTCTCTGCAGCTTTGCAATTTTTGTTCGGACTTCAGTTGACAAGGCATTTCTCAAATTCTCCACTGTTAGGGAAGGGGCCAACTTTGGAGTTCAGTTTTTCCATCAGATCTAGTCTCTTCATCGCCTTTCTTTCAACCATCTCCTGTTTCTGCTCTGTCCCACTCTGGAATTTGGCATTCATGAGTTTACTACAGTTGAGCTTAACCTCTCTTTTTGCTTGGGCTGCTGCTTTGAAACCTATGAAGGATGGAATCTGTCCATCCCTAAGCTCCAGGCTTTTTTTGTAAAATGATTGACATACTGATTGTGTTCAGTGTGCCTAGCTTCTTCATTCTGTAGTCCATCTTGCCACATTGTCTCTCCATACCAATGTTTTGCATTTGGGTATACATCTTATAAGCCTGTTCACTGACAGGGAAGTCCATCGGAAAGGTCTCCTTATCAAACTCATAGTCCCTCCTCTGCCTGACCATGACAGTCTACAGGTGAGGCTGCATGAGAGTTATAAGCTTCTTCACCTCATCCAAGTGTTCAGCAGCCACGTCTGACACTGAGTTCAGGACCTACTCTGTAAAGGTCTCCTTTGCACTACTGTAAAGCTTGTCACACATTACAGGATACTCAGGTGTTGTGAACGTTGTGTAGTTTTCGCTCACCAAGCCTGTATGGAGTCCCGATATAGAATCCCCTGAGTTGAGAATGGGTAGCATCTTTCTTCATGGTGCGGGCATGGAAGGGCTCCAACTAGGCTGGCAAACACCACGAGGACTACATAGGCGTAGGGAAGCTTCATCACTTCTCTGACGAGGCAGGCAAGGCGATTGTTAATGTCATGTTTCTTGCTCAGGAACTCTGTCAGATGGCCAAAGTGGAATATTATGACTGCTGCTGCTCTGGAGAGACACCCAAAACCTGCTGTGTTTGTAGAAAAAAAGAGCTTGTTGGATACCTGCCTTTGCTCAAGGAAGCGGGGGAATTCCTTGTAGCGGTTGAATGGTTTGTGATCGTACTCGGGAGCCACCAGCTTCAGGCACATTTCCAGTGCTTGTCCAGCAACTTTTGCATTCTTGCTGTCTACATCCAGTTCCACCATAAAACATGAGAGCACTTGCTCCATCCTCATATTAGCCCCCACACACAGTATCACTTTTTCCATAGCACTGCTGAAGCCAAGTGTAGAGTGCATGTCACAAAGGATCTGCCCTGCTGATGGTTCCAAGTTGTACATCTCTGCCAGCTTTGAAAACGCTTTGTTGTGCCCTGTGCTGTCGGTCATATGTGCACCATCAAGTTTATACACACATTCTCCACACTTACGCCTCTGACTAATGCCAGTATTTCAAACCCCATATCCACTTGCATTGCTTAAACTTAAGAGTGACTAATTTGGATGGAACATTGCACAAACCAAGCTAAATTACAATATTATAATATCCTTACAATATGATTTTGCATTGAAAACTGAATTAATAGACGTGAGACAACTGTGTAATAGCTTGTCTGATAGTGTGTTGAATATGGCCATCTGCTTGGGGATGTTGACGGTTTGCTTGCAATCAACAAAATGCTTTTTTTGTTAATGTGCTGTATACAATTAGAACTTTGCAACATCTTAGAGGTGAACAAAATAGTTGTCTCAATATTTAATCTTGTGTTTAATGATGAAGGGGGAAAAGGATGGACACAAACACATTTCGATTCAGTTTTTTGGGTGGGAGGGTGGTTATTTTCATGATATGTACCAGCTTCCAATACAATATATCTCACAAATGACTTAAAGCCACTTTAACGCTCAAAACCAACGAACATTTCGTAATTTATTTCGTGAAATAAAGTTGACATATAAATTATCAGTGTTCCTTATAGCAATAGCCAAAATTTCAACGCTAAATGTGGTCTGGTATCATAGATCTAAATAAAATGATAACAAATGCTCTTTTTTATGTTTATGTGGCACAATTAATTCCATTTTAATTTCCCGCAACGATATCTATTCATACGACACATGAACACTATATTGGTACGTGAACATGTGTTGAATATTATTGTACCACACAAAATAAAAAAGAGCATTTCGTATCGTGTTAAATCAATGTTACCAAACACATCTAACGTTGAACTTTTGGCTATTGGTATAAGGAACACTGATTATTTATATGTAAACTTTATTGTACGAAATATATTACGAAATTTTCGTTGATTTTGAGCGTTATAGAGGCTTTAATGCATCATCCCTCAAGTGGGTGTGATTATTTTTTTTTATTATTATTTTTACGCCATTTATCCCCCCCCTCCTAGTATTGTACAGAAGGTTGGGAGTAAAATGTACGGGGGCAAATATACATTATATACAAGGTAATTAGTGGTTATTGTACACATACACCCAACAAACTTAAAACATAGCACTTGAATGCAAATCCGAATGATGTATATAGCAAAAAAAAAATGAATCACTTTCTGAACCTTTTTATTCTTCGACGTACTAAACACGTGTATATTCAAGTAGGCAGACCTGTCCAATTTCATAACTTATGCCACGAAATACAGACATACTACACAAGAACACGAGATTTGTATGCGTATGTGTAAACGCATATTTTAACTTATCTTCGTCAAACACGTTAAATGTATTTTCTCTGCGTTTCTTTCTACTTTACAATGTACTCCCCGCTGGAAATATCAACACTATACTGAACCGAAAACAAGAAACAGGATTATATCCTTTTCAAAAGTGTTTGTTTACGTATGTAATGAACGAACACAAAAACCTGTTGAAATGGTAAAAAAAGTTTACTAATTAAATTCAAAAGAAAATCGTTTGCAAAAAGTTAATTCGATTTCAAACATTTAAAGTCTACATTAAAATAGTATGTTTATATTCGGACAAAGGATTATATCTTTTCTGATCAAGTATATTACATTTCCTCGACTAAATATAATTATCATCCATCAATGAAAAAATAAACTAATATGTATTAAAGATTGCAACACACGCGTTGACCTCCTTATTATTATGTTTCAGAACCAGCCTTCCACAACGAAATCCATGCAATTCACTGTAAGTACTGCATAGACGTTTTTTAGTTTATCATGAAAACATATAATAGTACTCGTAATAATTGTCGCATAAAACGTTTTTTGATTATCTGCATTATCTATGCGTATATTGTACAGCAACCTATGCATTTCTTTAAAACTTGAAGTATCACCTAAGCTCTACATATAAGTAAGATAGCAACAATAATTGAACACGGTTATGTGTTAATGCGAAATCCGCATTGAGGACGTATTTCCTGCTGATGAATATGGTGTAACGTATATGTATGCCGATATGACTTAGTAGAGGTATTTAATTATATATTGACAAATCAGCAATACGTGCCATTTCAAGTCCATTTCCGTTCGTGTTGTGTATTTCTACAAGAACATTAAATTAGTTATTTTGGAAAGGCACGTCAATAAATTTCGATCAATATCTGTTCATGTTGATATGTTAATTATACATTTTGGAAAGGCACGTCAATAAATTTCGATCAATATCTGTTCATGTTGATATGTTAATTATACAGCACATTCACTGCACATATTTGAATATTATTTTAATCATTATTTAATATGTTAATGATGAAAAATTAAGGAATATAAAAACTCGCGAAAAGCTTTGCTACGAATAAATTTACAAGTACGAAGGTAATGTTGTATGATGTACAACGGTATATAATCTTTTAACTAACGAAGCTTCTACTGTCACGCTTGAACTTGAATTTGCAGCATACATTGCCCAAGAGGTCTCTGTGAACGGTAACAGCGAGAATGACCGGGATACACATGCAGATGTCACCGTGAGTAAGTATATTGTCTTTTAATGAAAGAAACATTTCCATTGATCAACCGAAAGTAAGTTGTGAATAAAAACATATTTTACTACATGTAGTACCCGGTATTTGTATGGTTCGTAAGTAGTTAGTTTGTAGATGTTCAAGGACGTTGTAAAGTAGTTTCTGAATGCATGCAATATTTTCCATTTGAGTTTTTATGACTTCCATTTAACAAAGAATGTGTTTACTTTTGAAAACGTGTCTTCGTGAACTTAATGCAACTATGGTTACATGCATTTGATGAATCGGTACATTCAAATATCATGGAATAGGTTGGTTTTGTTGGCACAATACTTGTGTGTAAGAAATTAATTAATTTATACATTTCAGGTCTGAGACGGCTTATACCTCTACCTAATTTGTAGAACGCCTACAATGGTAAGAAATACAATGTCCTACATGCTTTACTATTTAGTCTTTGTAACTAACAGGCATTGTTCGCTATACAAATGTGTTAATTTGATGCAGGCAAATTCATTCCTTTGTACAAGAAATGTTTTGTATATTATCGAGTTCTTATCGCAGATACTACAATTGAGTTTAATTTTTTTAAATGCAGGTTTTAGTAATAACCTATTTAGTATGCATAAGGTATTTTTATATATCATGGCCAATCCAGCTTAATATCACTGGCATATACACCCTTTCAGTTATTCGCATTTACTAGTGTAAGAGTTGTGTCCCTTAGCTGGATGTGACATCAAGCGGGGTTTACAAAATCAGCCGGAGAGAAAATTGTACAGTGTAGCTGAAAAAATTGACGTCTCTTGCACTTTATATGCGCATTTTTTTATCATTATATTGATGCATATTAAAGCTATCGCTTTTTGTATATTTCATTTAAGTTAGCTAAAATGAGAAAAAGTGCATTAAACATTCCGTTCAAACTCAGTGACTGGGTGTCAAGACAAATTTCATGTTAGTACATAAACTTTTAACTTAAATCAAAGATCTAAAAATATCGATAGATTTTTGCTTAAATATCAATAAATTATATAAATTCCAAATATTGAAAAAAAAAACGCCTTATTATGAGTTATTTTCCGATAGTTGATATTTTTAAGGGTATTGATTATTGGCATACAATGATTTGAGGGCTTTTTTCACCACTTTGGGAACATAACCCATACCATCGAAAATCGGAATTAAATTGTAAATTTTCTAGATATTTTTTTGTATTCGTACTCAATTGTTTGTTGTAAAAGTTACATGAATGTTTTTTAAAGTAGCTATAATGCTTAAAAACCTGCTTTTTTATTTTGTTGCAGCTGTATCCCAAGGATGTCCCTGGGGCTGTTTTACCTCAACTTCCAGAAAGATGCAAAGTACTAGAGTTGAGTTTATGGTTGAAATGCCGGGGACATTTACATTTTACTTATGTATTTTTCATATTAATTAAATTTTTAATAAGTCATGAAAGTGATAACCGGTAAAAAGGAATACAGAGTATTTAAATAATATAAATCAGATATAAAAGTATTCATTTTGTATTATTATTATTATATTTTTTTATTGTCAGGGTTTGTGAGATTTAAGTCAAATCATATTTATTTAATTTAATCATATGATGTCTGTTCATGTTGGTGCAATTCCTGTATCTGATTTTTTTCAGAATTTTTTCCTGAAATGTATTGATATTAATTACTGATTTCTAGCTATCACATGTTGTCCTTCATAATTAATTTCGCATTTTATCATACTTCATACTGTTTAATGATCTCTGCTTCTCAAATGTGCTAATCTTGCAATATTTCTATTGCAATAAAGCTTATATCATTGTTTAACAAGTGTTTTTACTCAATGGATTCCACAAACCTTTAGCATATAAGATATCCTCTTGAATCTGATTCAAATTGCCTCTCTTCGTTTGAGCATTTTTATCGCGGTGTTTAATCAAATATATATCAATAATCTTGTTTATTGATAGATATGTGGATTAATTGCCCCTGTGTTCAGCACAAACCAATTATCTCGTTATGATCAGATACTGTGCCGTCCAATACTAATTAACAACATGGTGTCATACGCCACAGCAGGGACCTATACTTGTACTGATCACAGGTGGCAATGTCTGGTCATTTAACACCATTTATGATACCTCCATGTCTTCTCGTGGTATTAGTAGTCATTTCTTGGAGTAATGTAACGCCAAATACTCAATTGTGCTTTTATTAGATATGTAGCGTATTGTAAACATTTATAGTCATCTGCCCATACAGATTGCCAGAAACTAAATACTGTATATATGTTAGCCAGCTTAATCATAATAATTAAGTGCTTAATACCTATACATTTTAAATATTTAAAACATGTAATACTAAACATTTAACGTATTTAGCGGGTACCGGTTAAACAAAACTCCGTCATTACGTAGTCATATAAAGAGTGTATGGTAGTGTACGGAACAACATGATTAAAAAAAGCATTTTCATTTGACCACAGCGGGGTTAAATTATCTTTCCGAGAAATAGAAATAATACAGATTTATAATTTAAATGCTATATATTTATCACTCTGATCACTTATAAAGAGATTTCAATAAACAGGCATAGACCGTTCGATTTGCACCACGTCCGTTGTTTGCACTTGTATATTATAATTCTTCAATATTGTCATTCACTGTAAAAAAAAGAGTAAAATAAAAATAAAATTAACATAACATTTAAAGAGTGGCATGCACTTCACTTTTTTAATAGTGCTTCGTCTAATGGTTAAATCAACACACCTCTTACACGCTCGATAGTTCATAAAAAATAACACACACCAACACACCATTAAATAGTTACATAATACTGTGTATTGTATTTTGCAGCTAATTTATATCTTTGTTTGGAGCACTAATCGATGTTTAGTCTTCAGACCATCTTTACGCTGATGTTAATTGATAGATCTTTGTGTTAATGGATAACTCGCATTTTTTATAAAGATGCAATAAAATTTGTAAATATTCACTAATAGTAATGAATAGTATGTCGTTTAATTATTATGTCGGTTTTATAATGTTTATTTTAGAATACATTATCAATTTATTGTCAAAACACATAATGTAACTATGTAATAACCGTCCCACATATAAACAATAACGTTCATATATTATGAAAAAAACAGAGGCAGAGACGTAGAAAACACACATTGTCAAACAAGAAATCTCTTTGTTCGCTTACAATCGATAATCGTGTATCCCCGAATGACGTCATTCAGGGGAGGTAATTACAAACTGTCAATAACTGAAAGGGTGTATGTTCCATAAGTACATTTTATATCTCAGTTATCAAAAGTCTAGCAAGAAGATTAAATAAGTGATTAATTAATAAAATGAAACTTTTAAATACTACTTAGTTTGAGAAGCTTTTCCAGGGTTGCATTGACGATCCTGTTTGGGTTGCAAACGTCCACGGTGATATTCCTGCAAAAGTCCACTGTGATAGCCCAACGGATTTCACATGCAACCTTGTGTCTGCAAAGCCTCTTCCTGTTATGTGTCGCATAATATGGCAACCGTTTAAGGTTCTATTTGGCCACAGTTGACAGTGATTTCGGTGCTTATACGACATAGGTAACGTGTTGACAGTCAGGTGAACGGTCATGTATGTTAAAATGTCAAATAATGAGACCATATGGATTTCTCTTATGAGACCCCGCGCATTGGAGCATTTAAATGTATTTTAGTCACTAGCAAATGGAGTCTGTCTTGAAACATGTCTTCCATAAAGCATGTATTGTGGTCAATATATAACATTGAAGTTTATCTTAACACATATTTTCCATGATGCATGCATTACAATGTTAATCAGTCACTTGCAATTTAGTTGTGTCTTAAAATTTATTTTTAACTATGTGCAATATGGCATGCATTTAAATGTATTTAAGGCACTTGAAATTAAAGTTTTTCTTAAAGTATATCCTCCACAGGGCATTTGCATGTATTTCAGTCACTCGCATGTTTGTCTTAAAACGTATCTTACATAGGACATGCATTTAAATGTATTGCAGTAACTCGCAATTGCAGTTTTCTGAAAATGTAACTTCAATATGGCATCTATTGACGTGTATTTCAGTCACTCGAACTAGACGTTTGTCTGTAAACATATGTCTTGCCTATTATAAAGCTACCACTTACATGCATTTAAAATCACTATATATCAATTGAAGTTTATTGAAAATATATCGTTCATGCGGCGTGCATTTAAACGGTTTTCAAAAACTTGCAATGGAAGTTTGTCTTAAAATGTATCATCCATGTAGCATACGATTATATGTATTTCATTTAATAGCAAATGAAGTCTTACAATATATATCCTATGGGGCGTGCATTTAAATGTTTTTCAGTCACTATAACAATTTAAGTTTGTCTTAAAATATATAGTCCATAAGGCTTGTATGAAACAGCTTTTTGTAGAATGACACTATAAATTATACATGTTTGATGTAAACATATATGACTATTATATATTCTTTTTAAAATGAGTGCATATACACTTCAAGGAATCTGTGCAAGTGTTTGTTTGTACATTTATAGTTATACATAGGTGGTTACCCATTTAACAATATTACATTACAGAGAAAAATGACAAAGCACACTGTATTTATGTTAGCATAGCATTGAACGAAGACGAGTGAAGAAAGCAACCGGAAACGACAAGACTAACACAAATTAATTTATATAAATGAAATAAGCGGATTCTCACTTAGTTTTCTCTTTTAAGTGTATGCCTTACTCACTTTACGTATTTTGTACTCACGATGCAAAAATACGGCATTTACCAGTAGATTATCTATGATTTCCCACAACCGAGCTAATGTAATCTCAGTGCTGTGCAAACAATATCATAACAGCAAGTTAACACACCATTGCAGCGTTATCATTTTTGGTTATACATACGTTTAAATATTTTAATGTTTATAGGAAATACGTGGAAGTGAATTTCCTTTGTATATAACAATCGGGAAACATAGGTAACAACAAAAATACAGGTTACATGATATTTCCAATATTGAGCAGTGTACTACATGATATACTCGTTCATCTGGAAAATAATACAAGGATGTAGTTGTCAGTGTTTTTGGGGAGAATTCTCTAAAATCAGTCAATGGAACATAAGGAATACTGTTTTAATAAACGGTACGTTTTGTTAATCGGTTACATAGTAAAATGTTCAGAGTCGTTATTAATTTTGAGAGCTTAATGAAAACATTTCCACGGTTTTAAATAGATCTTATCAAGGGGATGCTACTCATACAAGTACGTAAAGGTGTCGTGCGCAGTATTATCTTATATTGTACATTGTGTTATGATGCAAAAATTCATGTTTATGTTTAATCACTTCGAAGACACTATATTAACAACAATTATTGCATAAACTCTATCTATAATGCCCTCTGGCGGGTGCAGAAACTTGGCAAAAGGAGGGCTTGAACGGGAAAAATCGTGTATTAACAAGGCGATTCACGTGCCGTTCAAGCCCTGTTATGTGTTTTCATATTGTGGTAAAATGACCAAACTGTCATGGGACCGTTTCGAACAATCGGTACCCTAGCCGCGAAGAACGCTGGGAACCAGGGTGCATATCCAAATCTGTGAAGTACAAGTGTTATTTTGTTACTGTTACTTTTATCTGTTTGGATCCTGTCGAAGGCATCATCATCGATGGGATCCACACTTACCTATGGAAGCGCTGGAGGGCCCTTTTGACTTCTCACTATTGACTTGTGAGTTTTGACTTGTGAGTAAGGACTTGTGTCTTGTGACTTCTTTGTTGTGAAATTATTTAATTAAACCGCACTTGAAGACGGCGAGCGAGCGAAGACGGTTGTGCGAGCATATGAAATTCGTGTTTGTATGTTGTTTTCTGTGCACTCTGTTGGAGACAACAGTTGGTGTGATGCCAGCCTATCTGCCTTTGTCGTCTCCGAATAATGAAAAAGCAACACTCATTGAAGGATATTTCAAACAAGGTTTCAAGTACATGTACAGAGTAATTCTTTGAGTTTTGCTACTTAAGCATGGTATTTTATTGTCACTACGTCAACTGAAAAGAATCTTAAAGAAGATGAACCTGAAACGTCGAGGTGTACATCTGCAAGCGCACTTAAAAAGAGCTGTTCGCGTAATTAGCATGGAGATGCATTACAGCGGACAAGCTGTCGGCTATCGGACGATATGGCGCCGACTGAAGGTTAAGCAAATTATGAATTTAAGCCTTAAAGATGTTATGGAAATAATGAAGGCAATAGATCCAAACGGTGTTGGAAGTGAGAAAAGCACATCGACTTAAAAGACGTTTCTATTGTGCAAAAGGGCCAAACAACATTTAGCATGTAGATGGTTATGATAAGTGGAAGCTGTTTGGATTTTGAATACACGGAGCGATAGATGGTTTTAGCAGGAAAATTATCTGGTTAGAGGTTTCTGACACTTACAACGATCCCAAACTGATTGCCAGATAGTATTTGGATGAATTGAAGCGCATTGAAAAAAATGACCTCGCATACTTCGTTGCGATGCTGGAACAGAAAACAGTATTGTATGCCTTCTACAACAATTCTTTCGGAATGAAGGAACCGGTCCCTTTTCTGGGAGCCGCAGCGTTATTGTTGGAAAAAGCACTTTTAACCAGCGCATTGAAAGATGGTGGGGTACGCTACGTCAACAATTTCTACAGTGGTGGATAAACGTTTTTAAGGATTTGCGCGATTCTGGTCGTTTCAACGAGCTCGACCAGATACATCGTGAAAATTTGAAATGTTGTTTTATGAACCTAATACAAACAGACCTGGATAGAATTGCTCAGCGGTGTAATGTACAGTCTAACCTGTCAATAAAGACCACTCAAGGGATTTGGTCGTTGTGGTCTCTGTTCATAGGTGGTCTTTATTCGCAGGGTCGATTGAAAGGAATTGAAAGGATTGGGAGGAAATCGTTGTGGTCTTTATGGACAGGTGGTCTCTATTAAAAGGTTGTCTCTGAAAGTAGACGTCAACACAATTCCGAAGCATATTACGGAAAACCTGACATTATGTACTTTTTACCTGAAACGTTTGGCGCACTTGATTATGGCACGTTGGTTGACACACGTGATGTAAACTGTTGTAAAGACATGTATTCAGTTTTCATAAGAGAGTATGATGAATTCAGTGAAATGGCTTATTTGTTGAGGCCTGACCTCGAAATGCCAGCAGATGCCGATTCCGCATTAAAATTATTCCTGGAATTGAATGATTTAGTGGCAAACTCGTATAAAGAATGTATTTAAAAAAAATATAACGAAGGCTTTCAATGTTATGTCTCAGGTAGAATACCTAAAAGACTGTATAAGATGAAGTTGGTGAAGATTTTTTTATTTTATATATATTTTAAAACTTTATTTAAACTGATCACTTCAAGAGTAAATGCATATGTGTTTTGTTTCATTTTGGTTTTGGTTTTACTTTCGTCTTATATATCTTAATAACAGGCGTTTAAGTTCTTATTCTTATGTCCCCATGAGAAGACAGTTGTTTCTAAGCTATATCGTACACACCTTGGTTAAGCCTTTAATATTTCAATGTCTTCAATGACAATTTACAGATACTTTAAACGCAGGAAAAGAATATGGCACATAAAATGTAGTGTATTTATATGTCTTATATGCTCACGGAAAGGAATACGTCCCAAGCAAAAAAAATGGATACAGGTAAACGACATTGGAAACGAAAACATAATTTTGTTTTATCAGTTTTGGATGAAAAACACATTTTAAAACAGTCACAATGTTTGCGTCTTCTGATTAGTCATTAGTTAGGAGTTACTTGGTGCTTCGGAATAGTCCTATTTAGCTTGTCAGGGTCATAACAAGAACTAGATATGTATATTGCACGGGGCAGTACTGGAGATTATTAATATGATCGATACAACATCTTAAATGATTATGTTGTTAATGAAAAGCAGATGATAAGAGGTTGATTGCGGTAATGGTGTTTATAATGATGACGATCATAACTGTATTCATGATGATGATTCTGTTGATAATGTAAACTTTAGTTCAATGTATTTTACAGTTCATAATGTAATTGGCATACGTATATTCTTATAGTTGACCGTCCATTTTAACAAATATGTCATGCAAGCCAAAAGTGATTTCTACATTCAAGGCTCAGTAAGGTCGATTTCTTACTGCAGGGGGTAGATCGTACGCAAGTAACTGTTGTGGCGTAAGTGAGAAAAATATCAACTATTGTTCAAAATGGCGGCCAACGGCTGATATTTCGATTTTTCGCCTGAACTTTTGAAAGGTTTGTACATTTACCATACTTATTCGACATTATCCATACGCGCAAGATGTGATACTGATAGCTATTTAACCTCGGCATAAATCCTGTAGCTGCATTATAAATATTAAAAAAGTTATTGACGACTTAATACGCAAGTTCCTGATTGTTTACGATTGACACGGCTCATTGTTTGTGCATTTTTAGGTCATATATAAGGTTTTCTCAGCAGTTTTCATGGAAAGGTGGACTCAAGAACCATCATAATGTCCCTTGCCTGAACACCAGGATGCTTCCAAAAGGCAATCGCACTATATGCATCAAAATTCGAAAATTAA
>VMBQ01008084.1:27656-39968 GCA_007657795.1 Dreissena rostriformis
ACTGGTTTCTGCTAAATACACTTTTTATGCTCCCCCAAAAAAATTTTTGGGGGGAGCATATAGTCGCCGCTTCGTCTGTCCGTCCGTCCATCCGTGTGTCCGTGCGTCCGTCCGTGCACAATTTTTGTCCGGGCTATTTTTCAGCAACTAATGACCGGGAATCAATGAAACTTTATGGGAAGCTTCACTACCAAGAGGAGATGTGCATATTATCAGCCGGTTATGGTCGGATGATTTTTCACAGAGTTACGGCCCTTTGAAATTTTCCATTGTACAAATAGTGCAATTTTTGTCTGAGCTTTTTCTCAGCAACTTATTACGGGAATTCAATGAAACTTTATGGGAAGCTTCACTACCAACAGGAGATGTGCATATTATCAGCCGGTTTTGGTCGGATGATTTTTCACAGAATTATGGCCCTTTGAAATTTTCTATAAACTGTACATATAGTGCAATTCTTGTCCGGGCTATTTCTCCCCAACTACTGACTGGAATTCAATGAAGCTTTATGGGTAGCTTGACTACCTTGAGGAGATGTGCACGTTATTAGTGGGTTCTGGTTAGATGATTTATTTAGAGAGTTATGGCCCTTTGAAATTTTTAAGTTGCTAAACCATCCATCGTATTATTTTGTCCAAAGTTATGCCCCTCAAGAGGTTTCCTTTTATCTGAATATATAGTGCAATATTGTGAGAAAAAAAAAAATTTGGGAGCATCATCGATCTCCGACGGTTTCTTGTTTAGAGAGTTATGCAATATTGTGACAAAAAACAACTTTGGGGAGCATCACCCGTCTCCGACGGTTTCTTGTTTTTTTAGCTACATTATGTTATTTATTTTATTTATTATGCACATAAAATTAGTGACTGAATAATAAAAGGTGGAATTTTTGGATGAGTATCCAAAAAGAAATCTGATACCATCTCTGATAATTCAATTATATTTTAATTTCCCAGTGTGGGTGGAAATATTCAATGGTGTTTGTTGGTTGCATTTAAGTTTTTAAAAGATCTATACTATTTGATTCATGAGCCATATGGTATGGATCTGTTTTCAACAGAAACTACCCAGCNTCAGAGGGGATATATTGGAGTCACTGGGTTTGTTGGCTTTATATCTCCACAGTTATTGGTTTTTTGAGACTTAAGTGTTTTCAGTGAGAAAATGTTGAGATTACCTGGGCTTAACCAATACTTGAGAAAGATCGAGCTGACAGGACTTTTAATTTTAAGGTGATGATCTGTAGTTCTGGGCGTTAAGGCACAACTTCAAGGAAGGTGAATGCCCAGCCATCATTTGTAAACTTCTGTGTAAGGTTTTAGTTATATTCTTGCAAAACGGCTGCATTGTGTTGTTTCCCTTGGTATTTTCCTAGTCTGATTTATTAGTCAGCTAATAAGCTTTACTGTGACCAGCAACTTCCACCATGTTGACTAAGTCCCTAGCAGGTCTTGACGCATGCAGTCAACAGACAGCTTAGGTTTAAGAAAATGATTAATGGGCGTGACTTAATCAATCTCTAATCCCACGATGGACTTTTCGTGTAGGTTTTTGGTTTTTGTGTTAAAAACAGTTCTGTGGGTGCTTGTAGCCATGGTTACTTGTTCTGCAGGGATTATTTTGCTGAGATGCCTTGCCTGTCAGCATATGTTTTCCTTAAAATGTTTGTGATGTTTTACAATTGTTATTCTATGCTAGTATGGAGCGTAATTTGGAAAAATGGTGCGTAATGTATTTGCGTTAAGTGTTGTCCCTGATTAGTCTGTGTAGTACGCACAGGCTTATCATGGACTACACTTTCTGCTTTTATGGAATTTTTTGTTTAAATGGGCTCTCTTCTAAACAAAAAACCAGTTTAAGCAGAAAGTGTTGTCCCTGATAAGCCTGTGCAGACTGGGCAGGCTAATCTTGGATGACACTGTACGCACATGCATTAAGCTCAGTTTTCCCATAGCCAGGCTCATATAATTTTCCACGCTATTTTATTCTGAAGACCTTTCCTAATTCTACTCATTTTCTAAGATGTTTCCCAGCTGAGCCACCCTGGGAAATGGCTCCCCCTACTTGTTATTATTCATCCTCTTTAATAGTGTGTTTATATGCTATGCTGCAGCTTCCAATCTATCATTGATACACTTATGGGACTTGATTTTTGTTGGATTAACAAGACAAAACATGCATCATAGAAAAGTTAACTCTAACAGTGCTGGAACCGGATTTTGAAGGCCTTTGCAATCAGTTTGGATCCAGATGAGATGCCACAGAACGTGGCGTCTCATCTGGATCCAAACTGTTTGCTATTCTGATAGTGGTCTTTGAAAAAAAGTGAAGAAAATGAGGATTTTAGAAATTCAGCAGACAACATTTAGCAGACGACAAATTTCCCAGCATGCAAAGGGTTAATTAGCTTAAGCTTGTACCAAAACATGGGTGGGTTTTTCAATGAAATACTTTGGGGTGTTGCCAGTTAGCAACGAGGATTTTGGGGTGACAGTCTGACGCCCACCTGCATGGCGCCTGAGCACTGATTTTCATCAAACGCCTCCGTTTGTCTTGGGAACTCAAAAATGTGCATCTTGTCTGCATTTTTCATCTGATGCAGTGGGATGTGACCAAGTTAGTAAGACAATAGTTTGATGGATGCGAATACTCAAAGACATAACTGATATAAATTTGATTTAACCCTTTGAGCGCTGGAACCGGATTTTGAAGGCCTTTGCAAACAGTTTGGATCCAGATGAGACGCCACAGAACGTGGCGTCTCATCAGGATCCAAACTGTTTGCTATTCTGATAGTATTCTTTGAAAAAAAATCAAAGAAAATGCTAATTTTAGANCAAAATAAAAAATACTGTGTAAGTGTTGTTTTT
Source organism: Dreissena rostriformis (assembly GCA_007657795.1). Lineage (NCBI taxonomy): Eukaryota > Metazoa > Mollusca > Bivalvia > Myida > Dreissenidae > Dreissena > Dreissena rostriformis. The sequence continues at coordinate 30,527 of VMBQ01008084.1, forward strand.
GAGAAAACTTCATGTGATTGTAATAGACAGGAGTTCCTAAGTTAAGTGTTGCTGATAAATTGCTATGGCTAGGCTTGAAGCCTCACTGTTCAGTGACTGATTCTATAATGAATGAAATACATCATTCAGAAATACAGAATTGCATCATCACAGACATACACACTTGGGGAAACATCCAATAAATATAAATAAGCATTTGTTAACCGTTTGAGTGCTGGAATCGAATTTTGAAGGCATTTGCAAACAGTTTGGATCCAGATGAGACGCCACAGAACGTGGCGTCTCATCAGGATCCAAACTGTTTGCTATTCTGATAGTATTCTTTGAAAAAAAATCGAAAAAAATGCCTATTGTAGAAATTCAGCAGACGACATTTTAGCAGACGACAAATTTTCCAGCATGCAAAGGGTTATGATTTCAGACTGTTGACTTGTGTAAATACTTCTGTAATGATTGCACAGAAAGGCAGATGACACTAGCATGATTATCTACAATCAATGTTGTTCTGCACATTCCAGCACATTTCATCTTTTTATTGAACTGTTTTAATATAAAAGCAAATCAAAATCTACAACAAAATGTTTTCAATTTGATGAGATTAAAAAAGTGTTCTTTGTGTTTCATTGATAGAAAATTTAATTTAAGATAATTGTGGCACATTTATGAAATAATGTTTCTACAAAATAAAAACACAAATTCAAATGTTCAGACTGCTGAATTTCTGTGAAAACATGGCAAGAAACCTTCAGAGTTATTGGTCTGCCAGTCAAGCACTTTGCTGTCACTTTGATAAGCATCAATTTGATCAGATGTGACCGAATGTGACAATTCTTTTTATGGTAATTCCCATTCCATTCTTCCCATTATTGACGATCTACAGACAGTGGAGTATTAAGTTAGACACAGTCAGTGGGTGTGGCACAAACTTGTATTATATGTGTTGCGTTCTGAGAAAACTGGACAAAATGCTTGTGCGTAAATTGTCATCCCAGGTTAGCCTGTGCAGTCCGCACAGACTAATCAGGGACGACAATTTCCGCTTTTATAGAATTGTTTGTTTAATTTAAATGATGTCCCTTCTTAACAAAAATCCAATTTAGGCGAAAAGTGTCGTCCCTGATTAGCCTGTACGGACTGCACAGGCTAATCTGGGACAACACTTTACACACAAGCATTATGCCCAGTTTTCTCAGAACACGACACATATCTGTGGTCTATCTGTATTTTGAAGATATAAGCAATATTTTTATGTATCCCCTGCTAGACATTGTGTATGAGATATGGCCATGCCTTGATATAAGACACACAAATTGTTGTAAGACATGGCAGTACTTTCAGGGCCAAAAAACCCTTCTTTCCTGTAGCCGAATATCGGCTGCTTCCCCAACCGAAATAACCACTTTTTTCCCCAAATGGAACTCAAAAACTCCAATTTGAGGGGGGAAAAAAAAANAACCTGCCGTATGTGGCCAGTTCAGGTCCGCCCGTTCATTTCTGCTCTTTAAAAGTCCGTGTTAAGCATTATTCTCTCGTATGCAGCCAGCGGCCAGGCTTCTTTGTCCAAACAACAAAAATTGACATGTGTATTACGGTCGAGTGACCGGATTAAAGACGCGTGTAATTAATAAAGGTGGTCGAAAAAAGTTCAAACTGTAAAAACCGCAAACCAATTTATAGAGACTTTGCCTGTGATAAACATACCGATCAATAAACCGAGATAAAACGGATTATACGGGGGTGTGAATTAGTAGACCATTATCGGTGATCTTTACAACCTTTGTTTAATGCGAGTTTTTAATTTGTCAGTGAAAAGGGTGTTTATTATAGAAATGGTGTTGATAAAAGAAGTTTGTAACGGTCTAATTAAATGAAATTACACAATGTAATTTTGATTGCCGATAATTACATTACAGTTTGCGTTTACTCTAAGGTATTAGTAGAAAACTGAGAAAATGAATTCCTATAAAATGGACGGATTTTATGCGATATTTATCATTTATGATGCTAAAATGTCTAAACGCAAGTGCCTTTCGTTAGAGGATCGGGTTAAAGTTGTGCGGCTTCTTGAAAGCGGACGTTCGTCGAGAGACATAGCGTCCGAGTTTGGTGTCGGTAGGACCCAAATTCAAAATGTGGCGAAACGTAAGAGGGACATTATGGACGAATATGAATGTGGGAACCCAGACGCTAAGCGTGTTAAAGTCTGTGTGTCCTACGGTGAAATTGATGATTTGTGTTACAGATGGTTTCTGGACGCAACATCCAGACAAATCAATGTCAGTGGGCCGCTTATTAAGGAAAAGGCCATGAAATTCGCGAGCGATCTTGGACTTACTGAGTTTAAAGGGTCTGGTGGCTGGTTGGACTCTTTTTTAAAGAGACACAACATTGTAATCAAAAAGCAAAGTGGTGAACGTGCCTCAGTGAACGTTGACATTGTGACAAACTGGAAAAGCAAAATCAAGAGTGTTTGCGAAGGATATGCCCAGAGTGATATCTTTAATATGGACGAGACCGGGTTGTTCTTTCGTGATACAACTAAGACAACCTACTTCAAGAAGGGGGAAGATTGTGCTGGAGGTAAACGATCCAAAGAACGAATAACCGTCGCTCTTTGTGCATCAATGACAGGAGAAAAACTGCCCCCTCTGGTCATCGGAAAGTCCCTGAAACCTAGATGCTTCAAATCCCTCGACCCCGCCAAACTTCCTGTTCGCTACTATGCGAATAAGAAAGCATGGATGACGTCAAAACTCATGGAGGATTGGTTACGTCACGTTGACAGCCTGATGAAAAGAAAAAAGAGACATATCCTCCTCTTCTTAGACAACGCGCCATCCCACCCAAACATCCAACTGACCAACATTAAGCTTCAGTTCTTCCCACCCAACACAACCTCGTTATGTCAACCCATGGACCAGGGAATTATCCAAACTGTCAAGCTTAAGTACAGAAAGAGACAACTGCGACACGTTCTAGCTGAAATGGATAGACAGGCAACCAAAACCGGTCCCCAGATCCTGAAAGAGATCACCGTGCTCCAGGCCATCAACTGGATTACTCGTGCCTGGGAGGAAACTCAACCGTCCACAATCCTGAAGTGTTTCAAGGGTGCTGGATTTTCGGTTTTGTGTGACGATCAAATTGTGGAAAGTAGTGAAACCAGTGATCAAAATGTGGAACATCGTGTTGATGAAGATGATTTCCCATTGTCCATGGTGAAATTGGCTAGGGAACTGTTCGACTGTGATGTAGGCGAGTTAGTAGACATTGACTCACAGTTTTCAACCTGCGACTCTGACATGACTCTATGGGATAAGCCGGCAACTGAACTTTTAAATCAGGATGGTGACCACAGTGACCACAGTGAGGACGAAGAAGAGCAGTGTGTCAGTGTGAGTAGACCAGTGTCTTTGGATGATGCTTCTGAGTACATTCACAAACTGAAGGAGTTTGCGTTGCAAAATGGAAGCGAGGGCATGCTAAAGATTGCTATGGACTATGAAGAGTTTTTAGTGGACATGCGTGTTACAAAAACAACCAAACAAACTTCTATAAAAGATTTCTTTGTGAAGAAAATGTTCTGAAAAAAAGATGTAAGGAACTTGGACAGAGAAGAAAAGCTTGTCATAACAACTTATAAAATTCACTTTATCCCTTTTTTAACACTAAATATAACTTTTTTGTGCAAATGTGCAGTACAAAGTATAAAGTATATACATTTGTCATAAATGTGCTATACATTAAATGTGTTATTATTATTGCAGTACATGCATAAACATTTGTCATAAATGTGCTATACATGTATATTAAATGTGCTTCTTTATATTGGAATTAAAAGAATAAAACAGTATTGGATTCATTTTAATTTTGCTTAGCTGACCGTCAATTTTCTTAAATTGTGCTAAGCAGCCAACCTGTTGTATGCAGCCAGTTTGGTTATGTCCCTTCACTGGCTGCTTACCACAGGTTTGACTGTATATGAAAAGTATAGTATTGTGTAAAATATTTAAATAACTATACAGTGTGAATAAAAGTAAATTGACCGAATCACGTTACCTTTTCTTATTTTGTGTAGACAACATGCAAAATATTCTGTGCCAATGCGGCATGTGGGGGTATTCCTCAAGTCTGTGACAAAGCTCTAGTTCTGATTAGCAGTATTGGCTGATTACATTTGGCATACAAAATGAACAATTTAAATAAAAAACCAGGCCAGAACCAGTTCATTACAGAAGAAGAACATGTACATCTGCTGCAAATGTAACTTCTGACTTTCCTAACTCTTGGTTCTTCTAATTCTCCTAATTTGATTTAATTTTCCGAAACAAGCTCCACAAATTAATGGATATGTTATATATATATATAGTGTTTTCTGAGTATTGGAAAGCATGTTGTTGACTGAGTGACCCTTGTTAGGTTCTGTTGCTTGACAATTTGAAGGACATGCTGAGGAAAGCAAGGTGTGTTGGATGAAGTGTGTTACTTTGTTGTTTGGCTTGTTACTTTGTTGTTTACCTTTTTGCATTTCTGTCTATTGCACTTCTCAAAAAATTAACCCACTTTCATACCAAAACACACTTAAACCAACATAAAACTGTGTGTTTTCTAAGTATTTCTTAGCAGAAATTGGTTTTTGCTAATAAAAGCGAGTTTTATGTCAGCCAAACTGTGCTTAACTGAGTTTAAAGTTGGTTTTTTAAAGTAGATGTGTGTTTAAGCGAGTTTTTTTCTGTAAGGAGTTGGTTTTGTGTGTACCAAAAGTGAGTCTTTTTATTTATGAGTTGGTTAATGTGTGTTTAAGTGTGTCTTTTTGTTTCATAAGCAAGTCTTTTACAATAGAAGTTGGTCTTTTTTTAAACAAAAGTGGGTTTAAGCGAGTATAAGTTGGTCTTTTTATAAATAATTTGAGAGCCGCAATAAGGCTAACTTTAACACACTTTTCAATAAGTTGGTCTTTTGTTTATTAATATAACTCAACAATGAAACAATAATTCTTCAACTAGGTCTTAAATGTTTCATGTTTATAGCCATATATTATTAAAGTGAATAGACCAGTTTCACAATACTACCACTGTTGCTATTTTTAGATATCACGTGACGCGTCAAATTTCAGAACGAGGCTGAACATGTAACTGTCTTTGGCTGATAATATTGATTATTATATACCAGTTAATTGTTATTGTTTACATTCGGGATTTTCATGAGCACTGACACTGGTTACAATAACGTCAAAGAAATGCATGCATATAGGCGTGTGTATATTCAATAAATTGATAAGTAATTATAAAAGAAAAATTCTAGCACCTATCTTTATAAAAATACGAACCATTAACAGAGTTAAGGTGGTGAACAACTAAACATTGATTATTGCACAAAACAAAAATATACATTAGCCGTATAAAACATTACAAAGTATTATATAACTATAATTCTCAAAGGTATGGGTGCGTTGGTGTGTGATATTTTTCATCAACAATAGAACGGGTAAGAGCTGTGTTCAATCACCCACACGACAAAGCACTATTAAAGGCCAAGTACATGACACTAATTAAATGTTATGTTAATTTTCTTTTAAATGGAATACATTTTCTTTTAGAGTGAATGACAATATTGAAGAATTATTTACACGTGAAAAAACGGACATGGTGCAAACTATATGTCTATACATACATATTGATATCTCTTCAAACATGCCCGTTGCGGTCAACGAAAATGCTTGTTTTAAGTTTTTTGTTCCGTTCACTAATGTACACTCTTTATAGGACTACGTAATGACGGAGTTTTTTTTTACCGGAACCCGCTAAATACGTTAAATGTTAAGCATTACAATTTAAAAAAAAATCGTGTCCACGGACAATCGTTCCTACGCTAAATTTGACAATGCGGACCTTCGTTCCTACTGTTATTTTGACAAAACGGACAATCGTTATTACATTATTTGGACAGACCAAATATTCGTTCCTGCATTATGTTCACACCGGACATGCAGATGCACAAGCTAATCTGGGACAACACTTTAAGCACATGTATACCCATAGCCTGTGCAGATGCACAAGCTAATCTGGGACAACACTTTAAGCACATGTATTCCCATAGCCTGTGCAGATGCACAAGCCAATCTGGGACAACACTTTAAGCACATGTATTTCCATAGCCTGTGCAGATGCACAAGCCAATCTGGGACAACACTTTAAGCACATGTATTCCCATTTTTCCCAGAGTGAGGCTAAAATGACTGAAATAGTTTAAACCTTTTTATTTTAGCTAGATTGCATCGAAAGCCATATGCTTAAGTTATATAAACGCTCTCAAGTCCGTTCCCTGGGGCTAGAACCAGTACTTGGTGTCTTTCGGGGAGATCAAAGGAATGCTCCCAGTGAACCCGTGACCTCCCGATCGCTAGACGGACACCATATTCACTCTGCCACAGCGACCCTTGACTTAAATAGAGTTGAATACAGGAAAAATTCAAATAAACAAACAACAGCAAAGGATATGATCCCTTTTATATCGTTTTTCCAGGACTCCCGAGCAGTGCCCCAGTGTTGTCTCCCTTCTTTCTGAGAGCTACAACCCCCATGTGAGGTTTGGCGCGGCCATGGCGCTGGGGATTGCGTGCGCAGGCACCGGACTCAAGGTACAGTCAAATGGTTTTACTAACTACATAAGCAGGCTGGTGATATTGGGCTTTTGAAAACGCCATAAATTTTGAAATTATGATAAAGAGAGTTATCAATATAATTGTGTTTTTTTTTTAATCATATGAATGTGATATGTTTTCAGTAACAGAATATTCCATATAAGTTTGAACATATATTAATTGTATTTTTAGTAACTATTTATCATCTCATATGCCTCAGCAAAATATTGTACAGTAGATTCCACTTAATTGAATAGCGGATAATAGAATAATCCAGTTAATTGAATAGAAATTGAAAACACCAAACCATTTGCATCTCTTTCCATCCATTGTACAAACTTTACTTAATCTGATAGGAAATATGGGGTATTCCGGTTAATTTGCGTTGTCCTTCCGTCCATCCATCCGGCACTTTTGTTTTCGGAGCCATATCTTGGAATAGAATAATCCAGTTAATTGAATAGAAATTGAAAACACCAAACCATTTGCATCTCTTTCCATCCATTGTAAAAACTTTACTTAATCTGATAGGAAATATGGGGTATTCCGGTTAATTGAATAGCCAAAAATCGATTGCACACTATAATCCAGCGTATAATCCAGCGTAGAATGTCATAAATCTCCAAGGATACGCATCGTATCGACGATTTTGACAGACACGCTCCTTTGACTGCCTTTGTTTTCATTTCACACCATGCATTATGCAGCGTCTGTCAAGCATCACGTAACTAACAGGTGTAGTAACAGGTGTAGTGTCAGGGTTTTTTTTGGCCCGATTTTATAGCCGAATAACGGCTATGTTCCCAATGGCAAAAGGTATACTTTTTTCCCAAAATTTGGAAAAAAAATCCCAATTAAAAAAAAAAAAAAAAAAAAATTTTTTTTTTTTTTAAGAAGTGTCTAATGATTATTTTATCACAATTTTATTTCAATTACATGTAACACAGTACATAATAATGATTTATATGATTTTGATCTTTTAATTTGAATTATTATACAGAGTTATATCAATATATATGGTTGTACTAGAGTGCTACCAAAGAAGGCTACTGAATTTATTTTCCCAATTTCTTGAAAATGCCGATAAAATTCCCAATTCCAAAGCCATCTTCCCAAAAAGGGGAAAAAAAAACCTGAGTGTGCGGGCTAAGTACAATGCAAACACTGTAGTCTCCGGTTAAAACAACACCTATACAAACTGTCGAGTAACACACTTCAACAGCTTGTTGCCGATTAGAAACAATTAAAGAGTTTGTTGCTGATTAGAAACAAACTGTTGACGTGTCTTGCTCGACAGTTTGCAATAGGAGATGGAATGTGACACTGTATTCTCAGTTCATGTATATAAACATACACAACTGCGTCACAGTAAATCATATCTAAACATGATGTCGAACAAACGAAAACGCAACGATCTCAGCCGTGCTGACAAATATGAAGTCGTCAAACTGCTGTGAATATTACGAGTGGATTATCTTATCATATGTAAACATAATGTCGAACAAGCAAAAACGCGCACATTTGTCAAAACATCGCACTCTAACACTGCTGATCATGTTTTCACAATAACCAAAATTAAATCCAGTCTTGACCAGATTTTCCAGTAAAAAACACACAGTACGTACTTAATCTGTTTCAATACTAAACTACCTAAAAGAGCGTAACATCAAAGATGCAGCATTCTCTTCGCCATTCTATACATAGATGGTGATGTCTCTACGTTATTGACAGTAAGACCGTTGTGTACACAATGTTCTCTTCGCTACAAAGTTTTCCTTCGACAGTGTATACACCCACGCCAATTTTTGCACGCTTTTTACCAGGACAATACATGGGCAACAGTGTTCCTAGTGTAAGCGTTGGGTAAGCAATAAAATGGGGAAAATCATTACACACAAGCCTTACATGCATATGGTGTGACGTTGTACATTGCCGCATAGTTTTCGCAAGCTTTTTGTCGAGGCAAAGGAAATACATGTGGATGTTTTTAAAGCTAGAAAGTGTGTTTCGGATAACAATTTTTTTATTCTCATTTGGGAATTAAACAAAACATTTATATTATATTTATAATGGATTAAATATAAAATTTCAATATTAACTTTGTTTAAACGCTTTACCTGTCGAAACAATGTTTTGATTATGCATGAAAAGCACAATTTTCAGGAGGATTACACCTGGTTAGTGATAACATTGGAAATATAACTGATTCCGTATAATTGAATGCTCCGGATAATTGAATATTCGGTTGTGACAAATGGGCTATTCAATTAAGCTGAATCTACTGTATAAGTTAACAAATTTATACTACTGCGGCATTAAGGAAATACTATGACTAAATTTAGTTGAACTGTCATACGTCTTCAGCCATGTGACTCAGTGCTTTAAGTTTCCATTTTAATTTCATTTCTGATTGATTTTCCGCTAAATATATCTGCCAGTAAATAGCTAAGATGATGTATGATACCATTTCTCAAGGCTGTTACACTCAACCCCTGATACTGCCTTTTATCATGCCACTACCTTGATATCTGTCTGATATAACACTGCCTGATAAAAAAAGTATATCTCGTCAATAGGAAGTTGTTATATCAGTCAATGTTTTGAGGTATAGGTCACATTACTCTGAATCAAACTATAAAGTCATCAGTTTTGGTATTAAAATAGAAGCAGATTCAACAAATCAAACATTTTCATACCAAGATGTTATACATTTTGGACACAAAAACAGCAAAAAACTTACTTTACAAATATTAAGCACAAGTGCTTAATGCGTAATCATTAACACGTCAAACGTCAAAC
>VMBQ01008085.1:0-42127 GCA_007657795.1 Dreissena rostriformis
ATTGTATATGTTACCATGGTTACGGAATTTTTAAATGGAATGCAAAGAACAAAAACATGATGTTAATACTAAATACACGCTTAACATCAAGTATCCGATTGGAAATGTAAAATAATTAACCAGTATCACATTATGATAATATTTTTTTTATAAATGCACAATATTTCATGGTAAAACATATCATATATACAAAAGTAGTTAATAAAACATTTGACGTCTTTAGCGTTACAAACGCATAAACGTATCACAATGTTATGGCATAGGCAGTCCTGCACATACCTTCATTACGTAAAATTACTTTTAAATGTCTAATCTGTGAATGCAAGCTTTTCACTTCACATACAATGCCTTTTAATTATGTAACAAGATATATCGGCGACCTCTGCTTGATCGTAGAAAACAGTTGTGTATTAGTTTAGAATGCGCCTATTTTTTTCACAGTTCACACGGAATAAGAATGTATTTTGGTGTTGATGGTCATCACCACCATAAACACCAACACCACCACCACCACCAATAATATCACAAAACCATCACATTCGCCACCACCACCCCCATCACCACAATAACCATCTCCATCACCACCTCTTTAACCAATAGCACCACCATCACCACCACCATCACCACCATCACCACCACAAACACCTTCACCGTCACCATCACCACAATAATCACCACCATAACCAACACCACCACCATCACCACCACTACCATCAACACCTCCATCACTATCACCACCACCATCACCACCAACACCACAACCATCACCACCACCATCATCATTACCATCATCAACACCATCGAAAGCACCATATTCACCATCACCACTACAAACACCACCAACAACATCACCACTATCACCACAACCACCATCACCAACATCACCAAAACTATCACCACCACCAGTATAACTATAACCATCACCACCATCACCATCACCACCACCATCGACAACACCATCTACACAGCCATCACCGTCATCACCACCACCATCATCATCATCATCGCCATCTTGCAAATCATCATTATTTTCCTGGTTAATTTAACATGATTTCTTTTCTAATAAATATTAATTAAACAATGACAAATTAGGCATGTGTGTTTGTATTTGACGGTGTGTCCTAAACATAAATATTAACACCATTATCAGGGGTTTTTCAGGACTGTCTGCGCCTCCGGAAAACGGAGGCATTCCCAAAGCAAACGGACCCATTCCCAATCGAATTTGGATTACATATTTCCCAATTCCAATTNCATAATTTATATCGAAAAAGTGACTTCCCTTCATCCGCTACATAATAAAGCCTTAAGCGACTCAGATAAAGTTCAGTCTTCATCAAATACATTCAAATATGAAGTGAATAAACGTTGAACATGCCCAATATTGCATGTGTATATATAAAGAAGACAAAATAACAAATAAAAACAAATTTTTTGTTAAACCACTGACTTATTTAAGCATGATAAATTGACAATGTTTTCCCAAAAATGAGCCGTTTCATCGAAACATCAAAAATTCCCAATTTGGTCAGAGTCCTTTTCCCAAAATAGGCAGAAAATCCCCTGATTATTGACTTGCTTCAGTCGCTCCAATTTCTTTAATATGCAACGATGATCAGCCTCCATGGAACGGCTAAATTGAAGAATCTTCATGGCATCCGTAAACGTGGTGCCATTTTTTCTCCACCAATAAATAGAGAATACATGGCTGGTGCCGAGATGGAGAAAGTTTATCCGGTGAGGCTTAGAAAAAGAAAATATGGCGAGCTTTAGCAAGCCCTATTTCTCTTTTTTGGGCCGAACCGGATAAACTTTCTCCATCTCGGCACCAGCCATGTATTCTATTTATCCTGCATCATTTTAAATTATGCCGTTAACACATTTTGTCAAACACAAATGATTAATTGACATAACACAATAATTATTCTGGTCGGGCCTCCTACATGTACACAGCATTCCTAAGTTACGACCGAATAACTACCGTTATGTCACGTAAAAAAAAGTTCCACATTAAACTGTTCATTTTAATACTTTCTTATTGAAAATATCAGAAGAAATAAAAAAAAATCGAGAATGTTATATTTTTTTTTTTTAAATTGAAAACAATATGCAACAGCAAAACAAAAACCTATTTTTAGTTTTGATTGCTAGAAATTGAAAAAAAATATGCAACAGCAAATCAAAAATTCAATTTTATTTACCACAATGACAGCTTTAATCCAATGCTTGTAACAATTACGCTTCAACAATATGCACTTCCATTTTCTGTTCTCCCATCCCTTTATCGAAATGTATTTTAAACCACACTATAGTTTCATGGCGTCTGTATCGAATGCTAGACCCAAAACACGATTTACGAAATCGTTATCCTGTCGGAGCGAGATATTTTATTCCTAGGTCCTATCGAAATTAACAATTATGCATGACAAACACACAATTCGAAATACGTTTTTGATTCGTTCAATGCTTTAAAAATATTAAATATTTTAATTTACTGTTAAATTACAACCACGTCCAAATTGTTGGCCATATTATATTCCATAGAGTCTTGCTTAAACTAGTTAAAAGAAATGACGTCACACGAGATACGTCATAAATTGCGTAATCAAGTGAATAAAAATAAAAATACCGAAAGCTGGTTCCGTAATATGTTTTAAAGAAGAAACAAAATAGGATGATATGTAATGTTAACGATAACATTCATGATGCGTCTCAATAACTTTCAAAGGTCAAATAATAGAACATGTTAATCGACGCGTATTTTTTATTTTATTTTAATCTTATTGTTTTATTGCATTTTTTAAATAATTTTATTTGGTCTACAATTACGATAGCAGCCGATATTGGTAAAATACTACACCCTTGTGTAGTGTATTGGAAAGGTTACACTCAACTATGTATCACCGCGTGCGTAGGAATACCCTTCTTCCTGTTGACCGGAGATAGGAAAATTTATTTGACCCTGCTTTTTTAGGTCAATGTTTGCAACAGAGGCAGGAAAAAACCGACTGTTTTAGGGTCCCATCTGACACGAACTGGTAACTGACCTTAAAATAAATTAAACACTACTGTATTAAAATTCGACACTTAAGTATTATTTTAACGAACGAAAATATTAAAAGGGCGAAACAACGGGTCAATCGCCCTTCCTTTCTTCTTCTCCATGTCTAACCCCCGCCAAATACACACGACAAAAAGCAGATCAATATATTTACAACGAAATATAAATGCAAAAACTAAAAACGCGTGCGATTTAAAGTTCTGACAACATTATTTGTGGTATTTCCGTGTTTGATTTTCTTACAAGTCAAGCGTACAGCTCAAACAAAACAAACATATATGGCTAAACAATTAAAAAAGAAAACAGATAAATACAATAAACACTTCTTAGTATGTATAGGTAACAAAAGGTCATAGTTTACGGTATACTGCTCCACTGAAAAAAAAAGAGATAAGATGATGCAAGACCTTATTTAATGCCTTTGGTAAACAGTATTGCTGTTGGAAAACAAAACGAAAACGCTATCGATTAGACTTGATTTTGTTGTGATCTTGACTTGTTGACTCGGACTCGCTTTCGCCTCAGCACCATCGTCCCACGTCAGTGTGTTGACGCTTGCATGCAAAAAAGTGTGTCCCTCGCTGTAAACTGAGGAGCCTTGCCAGAGTCTGAGCGTCAACAATGTTAAAACGTCCTAGCTCTATAAATCAAGTCGAATGGACAGTGTTGTCTTTATGCATACCAATACCACTACTGCTTACCAAGAGAAGTCAACGACAATCACACATCACAATTATCGCTTTATGCATAGTTGTCTAACGTCCGCTTTGACCTTTCTTGCATAATAAAAAAATATCTTATCTTTGGTTTTACAGCAGTGGCAGGGATGACATTTCATGTGACCAACTTCGGTCGGACATGGTGTATCCGAGCCTATCTAGAGTTCTTGTCTGTATCCAAAATCACGGACAGCTGTTGAAAAAAAGAAATGTTATAGATGCTAACCAAGGTGTATATTGGATACATACACAGAATATGTCGCCAATATTTTGTCCGAATCTATTGATTTTAGTCCAAGAGTTCCCAAATGACAATGTTCTGACATTTTTCCAAATTGGTTTCAATGCGAAATCCTTCCATTCACGATAATAAATGTCATTTTTGAAAGTGCGCAAACGTACACATACACATTTTAGCACACAAATTAATTGTTTAATGGCTGACCCCAGACTTAAAAACGTTTGGTATGTATAATTAATATATCCAAGATCACTCGATGATGTTTGGATGGCGCAAGTCGAAGTTTAACGATTCCTGACAACGTTAACGATATATTTTTGTCAATGTCACGTAGTTTGGCCGCGCACTGTTCGATCGTCAAAGTTATTTTTTTTATCGGGACATTTTATAATTTAAAATCACCGTTCGATTTCGAATAAGATCGTAAGGCCCCTAGTACCAAGAAAAGCACTGCGCAATGTTCAATTATCGTCTAGGTATCGGACCAATCCTGTACAGAAACCGGACGGCCATCTGTACAGACATAGGACGGACATCATTCATTGGATGACGGCATAAACTCGATTCATTTTTAAGTAAATTGCATTTGCATTAATGTACACTGTACAATCCTACATACGCGACGACTCTCCAAGTTACAATCAAATCACAGACGCGCCATCCAGACATTGTTCGGTTACGGCATGGTCTAAACTCTGCTCGTTTCCGAGGTCAGTCAGCACATATCGTTCGATGCCTACTGAAATGTGATCGAGCAAAAGATATGGGCCGCGCTCTATGAAAATGGGGTTTAATGCATGTGCGTAAAGTGTCGTCCCAGACCTGTGAGGTCCGCACAGGCTAATCAGGGGCGACACTTTCAGCCTAAAGTGAAGTTTTGCTAAGAAGGGACTTTCTATTAACGAAAAATATCATAAAAGCGGAAAGTGTCATCCCTGATTAGCCTGTGCGGACTGCACAGTCTTTTCTGAGACGACACTTTACGCACATGCATAAAACCCCCTTTTTACAGAGCGAGGCTCATATATAGTGCCTGTCAGACAAAAGCGCTCATGCTTCAATAATGGACACGATACTCGACAATTTAAAACGACAAGCGACAATTTAAGGCGACAAGCAATAATTAAAGACGACACGCTACATTTGAACATTTGATTTAATACACAATCGCCAAGTGTTTGGAATAAATATAAGTTTATAAGTAAATTAGTTTTCATCGTGCCAGAATAATCAGATGACCAGTGGCAATCTATAATAATTTGCTTTATAAAGGGAATAGATAATGAGAAGATATATTTAATTGAGCCTCGCTCTGGGAAAGGGGGTTTAATGCATGTGCGTAAATTGTCGTCCCATATTAGCCTCTGCAATCCGCACAGGCTAATCAGGGACAACACTTTCCGCCTTAACTGGAATTTTGCTAAGAAAAGACTTCCTTTAAACGACAAATATCATAAATGCTGAAAGTGTCGTCCCTGTGAGGACTGCACAGGCTAATCAGAGACAACACTTTCCGCCTTAACTGGAATTTTGCTAAGAAAAGACTTCCTTTAAACTACAAATATCATAAATGCTGTAAGTGTCGTCCCTGATAAGCCTGTGGGGACTGCAACGGCTAATCTGGGACGACACTTTACGCAAATGCATTAAACCCCCTTTTCATAGAGCGAGGTTCATTTAATTACATGTAAAATTCGTTTGTAACTCCGCTGACTATGACGACTTCAAAAGGTGGATTGTTTTGATACAGAACACTTTATCTGAATTAACCATTCATTTATGTAAAACAGTATAATTTATTTATAACACACTCAATCGTGTTTAATAAACGCACTAAGGAATGAATGTCATCAATTGCTGTTGAATAATGCTGTTTATATCCAGTTTATATCAACACTATCAGAATATTCTCTCGTATAATGATTACATTCCCTGGGATCTTTTGAGATGTGCCAAACCACTCCTGTATAGGGATTTGACGTTAACCATTTGGAATGAAGACCAAGAAAATTTTAAACTCAAAAGTATCGTATTGAGCCAAAGTGTGTGTGTTATAACTAAGTCAAAGAATGGGTAGTTGAATATAGTTGTTTGGGCATTGGGTGCTGGTTAATCGTTATTGCCGAACATAATCAGCGTTTTGCTGATTGCATTGTCCTTTATTGTATAGACAATTGCTAAACAATAAAAAGACAACGGCATTGTTTACAATACCAATATTTCCCCTTATAATGTTCTTGTTATATTACTGCAGTCTTACTGCAACTTAGACATACGTTATATGTGACCGGTAAGAAAACATGTATTCGATTACTCGTTTTAAAAAGACATATGCGACGTTATCAAATGTTTTTTTATGATGTAACTTATGTTTTAGAACTGGTTGAATTGCACGTGTGCACTTTTTTAACAATAATGGAGAACGTGTTTATGAACATTTTGCATATTCATCATTATAATGTGATTTGCACTAAATGCCTTTTAAATCGATATCATCATGCCAGAATGATCAGATGCCCAGCGTCGGTCTATACTAATGTGCTTTATAAAGGGAATAGATAATGAGAGTATATATTTAATTGAGCCTCGCTCTGTGAAAAGGGGGTTAAATGCATGTGTGTTAAGTGTCGTCTCATATTAGCCAGTGCAATCCGCACAGGCTAATCAGGGACAACACTTTCCGCCTTAACTGGAATTTTGCTAAGAAAAGACTTTCTTTAAACTACAAATATCATAAATGCTGTAAGTGTCGTCCCTGATTAGCCTGTGGGGACTGCAACGGGTAATCTGGGACGACACTTTACGCAAATGCATTAAACCCCCTTTTCACAGAGCGATGTTTATTTAATTACAAGTAAAATTCGTTTTTAACTCCGCTTACTATGACGACTTCAAAAGGTGGATTGTTTTGATACAGAACACTACAGAACACTGAATTTACCATTCATTTATGTAAAACAGTATAATTTATTTATAACACATTCAATCGTGTTTAATAAACGCACTACGGGATGAATGTCATCAATTGCTGTTGAATAATGCTGTTAATATCCAGTTTATATCATCACTATCAGAATATTCTCTCTCATAATGATTACATTCCCTGGGATCTTTTGAGCTGTTCCAATCCACTCCTGGATAGGAATTTGACGTTAACAATTTGGAATAAAGACCAAGCAAAATTAGGAACTCAAAAGTATTTTATTGAGCCCAAGTGTATGTGTGTGTTATTGTAGAGTCAAAGAATGGGTAGTTGAATAAAGTTATTGGGTCATTATGCGGTGGTTAATCGTTATTGCCGAACATAATCAGTGTTTTGTTGATTGCATTGTCCTGTATTGTATAGACAATTGCTTAACATAAAAAAACAACGGCATTGTTTACAATACCAATATTTCCCCTAATAATGTTCTATTTATATTACTGCAGTTTTACTGCAACCTAGACACACGTTACATGTGACCGGTAAGAAAACATGTATTCGATTTATTCGTTTTTAAAAGACATATTCGACGTTATCAAATGCTTTTTTTATGATGTAACTCATGTTTTGGAACTGGTTGAATTGCACGTGTGCACTGTTTAACAATAATTAAGTACGTGTTTATGAATGTTTTCCATATGCATCATTATAATGTGAGTTTCACTAAATGCCTTTTAAATCGATTTCTTCATGCCAGAATGAGCGGATACCCAGCGTCGGTCTATAATAATTTGCTTTATAAAGAGAATAGATGATGAGAAGATATATTTAATTGAGCCACGCTCTGTGAAAAGGGGGTTTAATGCATGTGCATAAAGTGTCGTCCAAGATAAGCCTGTGCAACAACGAAAAATACAATAAAAGCTGAAAGTGTCTTCCATAATTAGCCTGTGCGGACTTCACAGGCTAATTTTAGACGCCACTTTACGCACATGTATTAAACCCCCTTTTCACAGAGCGCGACTCATATTTAATTACAAATAAAATTCGTTTATCAACTGCGCTGACCATGACGACTTCAAAAGGCGGCTTGTTTTAATACAGGACACTGTATCTGAATTCATCAAGCATTTATGTAAAACAACATAATTTATTTATAACACAATCAAACGTAATTAATAAACGCACTTAGGAGGCATGAAAATATATATAGAGGATATGTGTTTGAATCGGTGATCTATCAATTTTATTTCACGAGTGATCGTAGAAAATTATATTTTCATGAGTGGCGCTGCCACGATTGAAAATATATTTTTCTATGATCACGAATGAATTAAAATCGATATTTTTTTACCGCATCCAACACATTTTCATTTAATTTAATGCTATTTTCACCGTTTATTTACATTGTAAAAGAGTTTAACTTAAGCATTTCGCTGGAATAATGACATCATTTCGTTAAAAAAAATGCCTCATTTCACAGTAAAACTTTTCACTGATATGTGTCACTGTTTGAAACAGTGAAATATCAGTTTTCATTCACTGATATGGTTCTATAAGCCACCGGAAAGCATAAAATAATGACATATAATTACGATGATACAAGTGTTTGCAACCCGTTATACGAATCGCAAGCATAACGATTCAAATTAATGTTCATTGAACTTAAAAAAGTGTCAGATATTGCTGTAAAATAATGCTGATTGAATCCAGTGGGATAGTTCATGTTTTATTAATCATATGACGTGATGAGTGTTCCTTTTTGATTAACGATTCAAATTAATATTCAGTGAGCTACAAGGTATCATATATGGCTGTTGATTAATGATGCTTTGTATCTAGTGAGGATATTTCATATTTTATTCATCATATGACGTGAATGTTTCGAACTCAAACAAGCGTATTACATTCGAGGTTTTACCTTGTGTGTGTCGAATACAGCGTTGTCTATTGCGTTTAATATAGACATGCCATAACAACATTCCCCATAATCACAAAATTAAGTGAAGTTGTTTGATCCATAACTAAACGTTAAAAATCGTGTGTCATGCACTTCTAGTTGTGTACAGATACAGACGTGGCTTTATTTTGACGTTCATGCTTTAGCTAAAACAATCTCGGATCAATAATTTCTGTGTGATTAAACGAATAACTTGAATATTTACATAATTATTGTTTCTTGTTGTCTTATATGACCGATATTGCATTGTGGTTCTTGTAAAATATGCAATTATTGGCAAGGGAAAGTCTATTGATTAATGATTTACGTATTTTCTTAATTTTCAAAGAAGTGCACTTTATGACAATACGACGCCTTCTCATAGTTAGTACTCTAGTTGAATTAGCATAGAATCTGCAGATTAACGTTTTGTAACTGATACATGACAATAATAAATAATACATACACTTCAACTAAATTTATAAAGCCAGATCAAAGCGTAGCGCTTCGTCAAACTGGTCATATAATTTGTAACAAGAGAACACATTTAATAAAACCGTTTTGGTGCACATTCATATAAAAAGTAATTTTTTTGTTTGGGTTTTGGTTTTCATATCAAACACATGTATTGTCAACCCAAATCGACTGTCAAAGTACCAATTAAAAAGCGTCCTAATTGAGTGAAACTCATCAAAAAGTCTGCGTAAAAGTGTCTACCCATTTTAGTAAACTTCCTCAATATAATGAAAGAAGATAATTAATCAATCAAATACGACCAATATCGCCGTGTTTACATTTTTAATAGTCATATAAAGCATTAGACGAATTAAATTGCAATTCTGCAAACTATATGTTCCAAATGTTTGTAGATAATTGCAGCAAACAAACTGACACGAGTTTTTTAAACTCGATCGACTACCTACTAACAAAATGATATATATATATATATATATAGTAATGTTATTGTTTAGGTTTGGGTTTTGATATTGAAGACGTGAGGTATCAAACCAAATCAGCTGTCAAATTAACTATTTAAAATGCGTACTGGATGATATAAAACTAGATAAACCGTCTGCGTATAAGTAGTTAATGGCAACAAGATAAATATTATCCTGACATTGTGTGTCTGAAAAATTCGATCGAGCTAGTTGATCATATAAAGTTGATCGGTTTTAAAACTAATAAATAATTGATCGTTTGTCATCATAAAGTTCTGTGTTACGTTGGAAAATTACAGGTAAATGAATTATGCATGCATCGTCGACTGTTTTCCTCAACAAATCGATGCACCTATGAATTACCTGTTCCGGCATTAACCACGAGTCTCCATTTTAGTAAATGTTTTACCTAGCATCATGAAAGAAGACAGTTAATCAACTTACTATGAACAAGCACTTATGTGTATGACAGAAATAGTAACATTTCTTTCTCCTGTTTACATATTTAAACATTTTTCATTGATGCACAAGCCTATCCCCTCATCTTATGTCTGATCTGAACAGATTCCTAAAATCAGAAAAGTGTCCTATAGATGGTATATATCAATATTTTAACAAGTCATTACCATAATTTACATATATTTAATGATAAAATTTCTTTCGTTTTGTGCAATAAAACAAATTTTGAGCTGATCAATGAAGTTCGAGTTGATTTAATACGGTCCTGGATAGACACACAGCCATATAAGACTTGATCCTCAGACCGCAGCACCCAAACAACACATGACTTCTGCAAATGTGTAGTATCGACTGTCACTTATTGATGACAAATAAGTATAATGTTTTTTGAACCAGTTCAAAATGCTGTGACATAAGGTGCGATTTTGTTCATTTCAAGATTTATCGATTTACTTCTCGCAAAATTTGCCGCATCATAACGTATCATACACAAATCATTATGAAAGCAAATTCTTTTAAATCAATGTTTGAAAATAGAATACGTTCTTGAGAACACATGAGCAATAAACCTGCTTTAAAAGAGATCTGCTCTTAATATTAGATTCATTTCTAAACACTACGCAGCGGAGCAATGGACATTAAAACTATCAATTTGAAACATATGAAGCCACTTCCATTGCCAACTGAATTGTTAGGTGTTATGAACTTTAAATTATTTATATTGTGTTGGAATAAATCCTGAAATTCAATGTGGCAATTATCATAAAATGAACATTCGTTAGTATTGCCATATTCGCAGTTGATTTAATGTGGTGCTGGATCGACATCGATTCTTTGTTTGTTAAATTATTAAATGAAAATTATTAAATGAAAAGCATAGCAAACGCAGGACCTTATCTGCTTTTATTCGTTTTAATCATAATAATAGAAATATTTAGCATTTCCACACTCCGTAATAATAAAACTGGCGATGCGATTGCAATTTGTCACGATGCCTTTCCAACAAAACACTCGACACACATTTAGTTGAAATATACTGAGCGGGACGCTTACATTTTCATAGTTGGTGCTTGCTTTCGACAAGACGGTGGTAGTATATCCAGGACAGATTATACATTTAAGTTATGATAAAGTGGTATTAGCAAAAATGAAAAGTTACTTGTATGGTACTATGTTTAAATGTTCTACAGAATCGTACCAAATACCATATGGCTACTTGAGACACAAGAACAGACATTCATTTAAAGTTCAAAAGTATTGGATCAATTGAAGTCAATTTACAATTTTCTATCATGGAATTGAAAATAACATAACATCACAATGTTCTTGCCAAATGCGCAATTGGTTCGAGGGATGAATGCTTGCTGCTAAAACATTCATTTCAAAGGCGCATGATTGGTTTCCTTGCGACAACAGTTGATGACGGTTGTTTTATTCATTGACTTATAATTTTCAAGTGTAATGAAGAACTCTACAACCATTACATCTGCTGCGTAGATGCTTTTTTTATAAATTCAATTCAATTTACAAATTAACTCGGTGACCCGTTCAAATTTTGCAGTGTCAGCAGCCATTCCATACCAACGTAATAAACCTGCAGAAATTTAAATCATAAAGGACAATCCTAAATTTGTAATGTGACAGTCAAAAAAACACATTGTTTCAAAGTTGAAACTCCCCAGCTAGCAATTTGTATGAATTAAATATCAAACAAAACGGTCGGTAAAATTGACGATACAAGAATCGGTCGATATCACGCCACTTGAAATAGAACGCTTGCGTCATAGGATTAATACAATATGAACTATAGACTATATTTTCATCAAGACCATATATGATCTGTTTCCATTTAACGATAATAATGATACATATTTATAGAACCCAGTCTCCGTAACCATAAACTCGGCAGTGCGATCTCATCGTGTCGTGAAGCCTTTCCAACGCAACACACAACAAACATTTGTTAGATATATTATGAAAGAGACGCTCACATTTTCAGAGTTGGCGTTTGCTTTTGACAGTGTGAGCGTATCCAGCACAGATTACATGCATGTGTATATCATGAAGCTGCACATTTTGATTTGTGAAAGGTCAAGGTAAACCTTAAAGGTCAAAGGTAAAAAAAAGGTTAAATGCATGATTGTGTATCTCATGAAGCTGCACATTTTGAATGGTGAAAGGTCAAGGTCATCCTTTAAGGTCAAAGGTCATTTTTTTTCAAAGCGGGGCAGTATGGGACATTGTGTTTCTGACAAACACATCTCTTGTGGTTGTGACAATCAATGGATTGATTATATGAAGTATAAAATGTATAATGTCATATAACAGACGGAATGGCCGAGTGGTGATGGTGATAGCTTTTTAATCCAAAGTTCCATAACTTTGTTTAATCCAAAGGTAAGTATTTAGAGCCCAGGATAGGTAAACTGTTTTTTTTGTATTTCTTACCTATTTTCTTTTACTAAAGCTATTTAGTTAAAATGTTTCTCAATTTAAAGCAGTCAATGTCCAAATTAAAAACAAATCCAATATCTCTTATTAACCCATTTATGCCTAGCGTCTAGAAAAAAGGCCTTGGCAAACTGCGTAGACCCAGATGAGACGTCGCATGATGCGGCATCTCATCAGGGTNTGTAATCGTTTCATCTCTGGTTGTGCATTTAATAGGGAGATAATTTATTGGCCGACATTCATTTTCAAAGATTGAAACGCTAACCGAAAAGGCTTTCTTTGAGTTATAATATTTATTTTGACTTTATTTTATAATACTGAGAATCATTGAAGAAAATGTGATGACAATTTACAGGTTTATCGAAGCATACTTGAATTATTTTTTTCCAGCGTATAAATCGCTTAATTGGCGTGATAGCGAGCATGTTTTGCTGCAAGCATTTACCGCTACATGTTGCAAGAAAGCTGTTCCAAACGGTTACATATGTGTTATAGCAACTTATAAATGTTCCGCTTTTCAAAAAGCATTGTATTAAATATTTGTATAATTCTTGGCTCAGGACAACAGTTAATGACGTTGTCATTTGTGTGCAAACCACTTATTTGTATGAAAGTATGAAAGTGGTTTTGTGAGTTTCATTTTTTTTCAATATGCAAAATTTTATTTATAATATATAATATTACATAAATGTACATGTACTTGAAGGATGTATATAAATATAGTTGTAAGAGTAAATTTTCATCTACAACACATACAAAACATATTCAAGACGACAAAAGCGTTTCAAAATGATAACTTGTACATAATTACTAAATTTTTATATGAAAGCATGTATGTACTTTTTCTATACGATATTGCACATACATGTATGTAAGATCACATGAGTACTGAATTGCATTGTGTTAAATATACTGGTAATGCGGACTTTACAAAATATAGTTTTGATGAAACAAAAAATTATTTAGGTGTAATGATTAAAATGTCATTATAAGAGATATCTGAAATTTGGTTGACCAGGGACCAGTTTTTCAATTCTTCATCTGTTTTTATTACTGTTTTATATATATCAAATTGTTTCTTCGTGATATTTAAGTCCAAATGTTGAAGGACGCTTGTTAGTTAAACTTGAATGAAACAGATTTTGACATTTTTTATAGATAAATTGTTTGTATTTATATTTACTATATTTACCTAAGTGCCCNCTCCGTCCGTCCGTTTGTTTGTTGGTTCGTGCGTTTGTGCGTTCGTTCGTTCGTTTATTTGTTCGTTCGTTCGTTCGTTCGTTCGTTCGTTCATTCGTTCGTTCGTTCATTCATTCATTCATTGTGTGACGTAATAACACATTATTCGTTGGGAACTCACATAGGAACAAACACCAGTTCATAAGAGTTTTCATCGCGATTTATTGCTGTTGAATATTTTCTAACACAGCGCATGTTCATGTTCGTGAAATACCATCTAACAGCGTGACAGGCCAACATGGCCGCCACGACACGAAAACGTGACTTCTCTGGTCACTGGCTCAAGGTGGACCGACTTTCTACCTCAACATCTAGTTTTATATTCAAATACACATTAACATAAAATAATGATATTCTTTACAACATTTTTGATTGGTCAAAGCATTTTACGGACTACTTATTGACCTCTAATTGGTCTGGTCATATAGTTCCCTTGCTATTTGTTAACTATCTAACTACGAAGTACATACAAAGATCGTTGATATAAATACGTGCATGATAAAAGAAAAAAATGCGGATATAATAAGATTTTGACAAACGTTTCTGTTGAATTTTTAATGATATTTAGTATTGCTTTATTGTTGTTGTAAAATGAGCTGTATATGCTTAAGTCGCAAATATACTGTATGTTACGTTCTATGATCGGGCCTGAAGTTATGAAAACTAACAGAATACGAGAACTTGTTCAATACCAATAGTCTCTGCTCTTGGTTTGTCAACCAATAGTGAAAGTTGAAACTATACTTTATCATAAGCAAATGGTCGTTTTTAACCATGCATATTGGCAATCAAAGACGAACACTGGGGCAGATTTAAGTTCATAATATTAAAAGATTTAAGTTTGTAATAAAAGGAATAACCAATATACATGTAGGTACTATCGCGTTATTGCAATATGTCTTATAAGTGTAATATTTGAGGAGAGTAGGGGTCATAGTTTTTAAACGACATAAAAAATATAAAAAAAAACGTTTTTTTTTAATGATGATGATCGGCGCTTTACGTGCTTGTTTTTGTTTTCATTTCACGAAGCAGCTAGTACATCAAACATACTGCAATAAGGCATTACAATTAAATAATCTTTTCAATAAAATGACATTAGAATGTCATTAGATTGTCGTTAACCGTATCCATTTTTAATAACCAATTTAAAATATTGCCAATAAAACCGCGCTAATAGCTATATGCTTTGCTGCATTGCAATTATAAATAAGTTTAATAAACGGAAGAGATCTCTTAAAATGTAGCTTCATTGCCCTTGTTATCGCAATAAAATATATTTTCTATATTACTTTTAAAGGAATATTTGATGCATTTCAACTGCAGGTTACAGTTTTATATTATTATTTTTCAAAGTTTTGTTTAGTCAGACATGAAGCGCTGTGCGAGAGTAATAATTAAATTATTGCTACACTAGTTTTCTCGGGTTGCTTATCAAATAATATTCAACAAAAACGTTGAATAAAAATGTTGTTTTGTTGAGGACAACAGTCGACAAAGTGTGCATAATTCAGTAACCTGTACTTTTCAAACGTAACAAACGACTTTATGATGGAATATGATGCATTATATATTAGTTTGAAAACATTTACTGCCACAGTGCTGCATTTATATGATCAACTTATAAACTCGATCGAATTTCGCAGTATCATCAAACACACAATGCCAGCATAATATTTATATTGTTGCCTTTAACAACTTCTACGCAGACTTTTAAGGA
Source organism: Dreissena rostriformis (assembly GCA_007657795.1). Classification (NCBI taxonomy): domain Eukaryota; kingdom Metazoa; phylum Mollusca; class Bivalvia; order Myida; family Dreissenidae; genus Dreissena; species Dreissena rostriformis. The sequence continues at coordinate 15,694 of VMBQ01008085.1, forward strand.
AGTCTTCAATCATATTGGATACTTTTAAATTGTGTCTTTGATAGTTGATTCGGTTTGACATTACTATTGTTATAAATATGCAAAATAACGATTTTAGTAGATTTGTTCCCAGCATACAAATAATATGATCATTTTGACGAAGCATTACGTTTTTATCAGGCCTTTATAACGTTCGTTTACAAGTGTATTCATTATATATTTACAGTCCCGGCTTACCCATTAGGCAGAGTAGGCCACTGCCTATGGGCCCCGCGACTTTGTGGGCCCCATGAGACCGCGACGAAATAAAATAGTTTACTTACTTAACCTGATTGTTTTCTTAAATTCTGAATCTTATAGTTATAATTTCATATTGGCATTACGGTATAATAAAGAAATGTTATACCTATAAAAGGACATTGACACATGTAGTGTCTTGCCAGCCTTGGCACTGGTAAGCTAATTCAAAGGAGTGAAATCGACTGGGCACTGGTGTTCTAATAGGCACTGGGTCGAATAGGGGCTTAGGGCGTGGGTCCAAAAAGTGTCACTGTCTTTGGGCCTCCAGGGTGCTAATCCAGCACTGTATATTGATGCCACGCATCAGTTACAAATTATGAATCAGTCTATGTTATGCTAATTGAATTAGTGTCCTAACTCCTATAAGACATCGAATTGTGATATATTGCACTTCTTTGAAAATTAAGAAAATACGTAAAGCAACAATCAATAGATTTTCATGATGCGGCTAATTGCATTTTTACAAGAGGCGTATTGCTAGCATAAAGGCCATATATGACGAACAAGAAAAAAAAACATGAAGTAAATTTTCAAGTGATTCGTTAAATCACAAAAAAATAATGATCCGACATAGTTTTTAATTATAGCTTTAACGCCAAATTTAAGCAATATGGTTGTCTATATAGAACAAAATGTGCAAGACACACGATTTTAACGTTGAGTTATGCAAACAACACCTAGCCACTTATTTGTTTGTGATAACCATATGACGAGTGCTGATATGGCAGGTCTCTATTATTCATTTGCTGAAGAATTTGTAAACGCATTTGACAATTCTGTTTTGATTTACGACACCCATACGGAACAATTTCAAAAGTAATACCCTTGTTTTCCTTTAAAATAGGGCCGCTCACGTCATATAATGAATAAAATGAAGTATTCCCACTGGATATTAACAACATTATTCAAAAGCAATTGCTGACCTTTCATTAAGCTGAATGAACGTTAATTCGAATCGTTATGCTAGCGCGACGTATTGAGAGGCCACGTGGTTTCAACCACTTTTATTATCGTAACTTAATGTGAATATCTGTTCATACCTAAGTGCGTTAATTAAACACGTCTGCTTGTGTAATAAATAAATAATATTGTTTTACATACGTGGTTGATGAATTCTGATATAGTTTTCTGTCCGCCCTTTGAATTCGTCATGATGGTCAGCAGAGTTAAATCAAAGCGCTGTAGGCACTGAAGGCCTGGGGCTAGATATAGTTTACTTGGGAAGAACTTTAGTGACTGAACTGAAGCGAAAGAAGTACAGCAACGTAAAATGCATTTAGGATGTATTGTCCAAATTTCTCCCTTTGTCCGAATTTATACGAATTGACCCTAGCGGTTGAGTGCATAAACTCAGAGACTGTAAGAAAAGACAATAGTTGTGTATATACTACAGTGTACATAGACGGTGGAGGACTACACGATACTGGTGGTCGGGACGATAACCTTTTGTTCAACCCTACAGATCTGTTAGAGGTCCGTCTACATAGGCGGTGAAGATATACAACAACAACAACATGGCCGCAAAAAAATGTAATTGTTGTCGTCAAATAAATCACTTTCAATAGCCTTAAATAGCTTTATATTACATAATTAACAGATCAGGAAAACACGCATACTTCCTTTGTAATGGGTATACAAAAGACAATCCACTTACCCTGATAAAGAGCGATGTACAGATTGTGTATTTTGTCTCACGTAGAACTTTTCGCGCTCGATTTGCGCGCTCGATCTGCGCAGTGAAATACCATATCCGGTTACTTCGTCTATTTTCGAGAATGATCGTGAATATTTGATGTTGTTTTATTCATTTTATTTTTTCTGGAATAAGACATTTCAACGCAAAATAAAATAACAAAATTTTAAAATACGTTTATAAATACCAAATATAATGTTTAAAAAAATGTCTCAGAAACAAATTCTTCTTACTGTCTCCGTAAACACTCGTATCTTTTCGGCTTAGACCGTAAAGTGAGGAACTTATTCTCTCATGAATATGTAAACAATAAAAACTATGTCGTAGCCAATGCTTAGCAATTTTGCTTCACTAATATTTTTTTTACACTTTTTATGACACTTTCATGTTATAAAGTGATGTTCTGTATTTACAAGGCGGGTTATTAAGATCTGCGAAAAACTACTTTTATTGCGCATGAATTAAGTGGTAAATCGGAGTTTTGGGAATTTGGTTTTTGGCAGCCAGCCGATTCGGATACCCTCAGAAATTGGTACACATTATTGCTATGGCCTTGGCCAAAAACTTAAACTTAATAAATATGCTTATTGTAAAAAAGGAAACCATATACATTACAAGTCATTACGCGCGAGTTTAGCATGTCTTTTATTAGATATTGTATGACAAAAATACACTGTTAGTTTGTTATGCCAGAATTGCGCGTTTGGTTAAGCGCCTGTCACATCGGGCATCCTTACAACGACCCCAAAAATATAGTCGTATTAATAACGCAAGTGTTATTTTACTTCTCAAAGAAAGCTTAACAACGTCCACCATCGAACCGTGGTCCCGCTTCCTGATTCATTTGCGTGATACATAACTCGTAAGAGGGATAGAGAGAGAGGGGGAGAGAGAGAGAGAGAGAGAGAGAGAAAGAGAGAGAGACATACAGAGAGAGAGAGGGAGAGAGAGAAGAGAGAGAGAGAAAGAGAGTGAGAGATAGAGAGAGAGAGACAGACAGAAATAGAGAGAGGGACAGAGAGAGNCAGACAGACAGACAGACAGACAGACAGACAGACAGACAGACAGACAGACAGACAGACAGACAGACAGACAGACAGACAGACAGACAGACAGACAGACAGACAGACAGACAGACAGACAGACAGACAGACAGACAGACAGACAGACAGACAGACAGACAGACAGACAGACAGACAGACAGACAGACAGACAGACAGACAGACAGACAGACAGACAGACAGACAGACAGACAGACAGACAGACAGACAGACAGACAGACAGACAGACAGACAGACAGACAGACAGACAGACAGACAGACAGACAGACAGACAGACAGACAGACAGACAGACAGGCAGACAGACAGACAGAAAGACAGACAGACAGACAGACAGACAGACAGACAGACAGACAGACAGACAGACAAACAATGACAGAGAGACAGAGAGAGAAAGAGAGAGCGTAAGTGAAATACAGAGAGAGACAGAGAGTGAAAGAGAGAATGAGTGAGTGAGAGATAGAGAGAGTGAGTGTGAGAGAGAGTCAGTGAAAGAGAGAGAGAGAGTGAGTAAGAGAGAGCGAGAGAGAGTGAGAGCGAGTGAGTGTGAGAGAGAAAGTGAGAGAGAGATAAAGTGAGTGAAAAAGAAAGAGAGTGAGTGTGAGGGAAATACAAAGAGAGAGAGAGAGCGTGAAAGAGAGAATGAGTGAGAGAGAGAGAGAGAGTGAGTGTGAGAGAGAGTGAGTGAAAGAGAGAGAGCTAGTGAGTGGGAGAGAGAGAGTGGGAGCGAGTGAGAGTGAGAATAAAAGAGGGAGATATTCTGAGAGAAAGAGGGATAGAGAGAAAGAGAGTGAGACGGTGTGAGAGAGAGTGAGTTTGAGAAAGAGAGTGAGTAAAAGAGAGCGAAAAAGCAAGTGACTGAGATAGAGAGAGTGTGAGAGAGAGTGTGTGTGTGAGAGAGCGTGAGAGTGGGAGAGATTAAGAAAGATAGTGAGAGAGAGATTTTGAGTGTGTGAGAGAGAGAGTGAGTGTGAAAAAGAGTGTAAGAGAGAGTTTGTGTGAGAGAGAGTGAGGGAGAGAGGGTGAGTGTGAGAGAGTGAGTGCGAGAGAGAGTGAGAAACAGTGAGAAAGAGTGAGTGAAACAGAGAGAGAGAGAGAGTGAGAGAGAGAGAGCGAGTGCATGAGTTAGAGGGTGAGAGATAGTGAGTGAAAGAGAGAAAAAGATAGTGATAGTGAGAGAGATTAAGATAGAAAGAGTGTGTGGGAGAGAGTGAGAGTGAGAGAGAGATTGAGTGAAAGAGAGTGAGAGAGACAGCGAGTGAGTGAAAGAGAGAGAGAGAGGGGTGAGTGAGTGAAAGAGTGAGTACGAGAGAGAGTGAGAGAGAGTGAGTGATAGAGAGGGAGAGAGTATGAGAGAGAGAGTAAGTGTGAGAGAGGGGGAGAGAGAGAGTGAGAGAGAGGGTGAGTGTGAGAGAGAGAGAGAGAGGGTGAGTGAGTGAAAGAGAGAGATAGAGATTGGGCGAGAGGGGGTGAGTGTGAGAGAGACTGAGTGTTAGAGAGTGGGACATAGGGATTGAAAGAGTGAAATAGAGAGAGAGAGAGAGAGAGAAAGAGAGAGAGAGTGAGAGAGCGGGAGTAAGTATGATAAAGGATGAGAGAGTGAGAGAGAGAGATTAAGTGTGAGAGAGGGTGAGAGAGATTGAGTTTGAGAGAGTGAGAGAGAGTGATTGAAAGAGAGAACGAGAGAGAGCGAGCGAGAGAGAGCGAGAGAGAGAGAGTAAGTGTGAGAGAGGGTGAGTGCAAGAGAGAAAAAGCGAGTGAGTGAGAGAAAGAGTGAGAAAGTGAGAGGGTAAGAGAGATAGAGAGAGAGAGAGAGAGGGAGAGAGAGAGTAAGTGTGAGAGAGGGTGAGAGAGAGAGAGAGTGAGTGAGAGAGATACTGAGAGAGAGAGTGAGTGTGTGTGAGAGAGAGAGTGAGAGAGAGAGGGTGAGTGAGAGAGAGAGAGTGAGTGCGAGAGAGAGAGAGTGAGAGAGAGTAAAATAGAGTGAGTGAAAGAGAGAGAGAGTATGAGATAGAGAGTAAGTGTAAGAGAGGTGAGAGAGAGAGTGAGTGAAAGAGAGAAAGAGCGAATGATAGTGAGAAAGAGAGAGAGGGAGTTAGAGAGAGAGTGTGAGAGAGAGTGAGTGTTAGAGAGAGAGATTGAGTGAAAGAGAGAGAGAGAGAGAGAGAGTGAGTGAAAGAGAGAGAAAGTAAGTGTGAGATAGTTAGTGAAAGAGAGAGAGATAGAGCGAGTGAGTGAAAGAGAGAGTGAGTGAGAGAAAGTGAGTGTGAGAGGGAGGGAGTGAGTATGAGAGAGACAGAGAGAAAGTGAGTGTGAGAGAGAGTGAGTGTGAGAGAAGGAGAGAGTGAGAGAGAGAGAATGAGAGAGATATGGTGAGAGAGAGAGTGAGATAGAGAATGTGAGAGAGAGAGAGAGAGAGAAAGAGTGAGTGTTATGATGCTATAAATATTTTGGTTAGCCTACAATAGAGACACGCATTGTAATAACTGTTGATGATGTCCTGTGGGAAAGTTTGTTTGTTTTATTTTCCGCAAGAAAAAACACTTTATTTACCTCGTCCATGTGCAGGTCGAGGCCATCCTGCTCCATACCGTTAAAAATAGTATGTATTAGTAGCACAAATATGAGTTAATATGTTCGAAAAATCATACTTCAATAATTTATTCATAATAAACTTATATGCACAAATAACACATATCATTTCTTAACTAGCTTGTAGTTTAATAAAGAATAGCATTGCTATTGTACAAATGTAGTAAAAGCTTTAACAAATAGAGAAAAAAGGGATGGCAACAGTGTACTTTTATTGTATATTTACCAGTACATATTTTCCTGTGGGAAAGTTGGTGACTTTAATAAAGAATAAGCAGATGTCAATGTTATGTAAATTGCACCACGTGGGAATACAACATCCAGGGAATAAGTGCGTCATATGGAAATAGTGTTATAATTTATATGCAGCGAAGCATTTAGATCACAGCTCGGTGTTATGGGCAATTTGTTAAATGAGTAATGTAAAATGTTTTTTGTTTATGACATTCTGATGATATTCTAATGGCATACCCTTGAAATGCACATGTTATATTAATGCCTAATCGCAGTATGTTTGAGGTACTAACTGATTCGTGAATTAAAAAAAAACAGCGCCAATCATGATCATAAACAGTGATCAACAATACACTTCTCCAATATTCCCCTAATGAGACACCTGAGAATTCCGATAAAGTACATATATAAGTAATCCCCTTTTATTATAGACCTATTATAGAAACCATTGGTGTATGGGTAGCTCAGCGTGGAGATATTCCGTTGCCGCATGGCAGCAGCTCCCTCGGGATGACAGGCACAACTGGTTCTCACCTAACTCTCAACTATCACTTCTGGATCCGGGACATTTACCCAGGCACACGTGGGTAACCGCTTCTGATGTCAATGATCAAATGCGTAAATCATTTAGATGTTATTTTACAAGTGAAAGTACAAAACCATATCGATTTCATATTGGCGCCGCAACGTTTCAAATCCAGGAGCAACAAGGTGAACACAAGAACGTTTCCTGGCGCAGACATCGGCAGTGACCATGACTTAGTGCTCACCACCATCAAGCTGAAGTTAAAGAACACGCGCAACACCAAGAACCCTCTCATTAGATTTGACTTTGAGGAACTAAAAGATCAAGAGATACAAGAGGAATTTCGAGCACAGACAAGTTTGCAGCATTGAACACCTTAGACAACGCCATCGACAACAACACCAAAAATAACACCATGATGGTGATGGTGATAATGATGATGATGATGATGATGATGATGATGATGATGATGATGATGATGATGACGATGATGATGATGATGAATATGATGGTGATGTTGATGATGATGTTGTTGATGATGATGATGATGATGATGATGATGATGATGACAGACAGACAGACAGACGGACAGAGACAGACAGACAGACAGACAGACAGACAGACAGACAGACAGACAGACAGACAGACAATTTTATTGGCGAATACATCAGTACATATCCATAGAAGATGTCACAGACACTCGAATTGTACAAACAAATACAAAGATCAAAATAAAAAAAGCACTGTACACCAGGGAGCGAAATGACACTAATGGCCTGCAGTATAATGGATATAAAGATTCGTTGAATAATAATCATCATTTGAAATGGAGCTTTAGAATCGTGATTTCAATTTATTTAAAAAAAAATCAAAAAAGGATACACTGGTACAAATACGTGCATTATATTCAAACAAACAAAATAATACTCTTAAATATTAAAAATAGACTAAGAAAAATGTTACAAAATATGTTCGTTTATCGATAATCATTTATCGATATTGGAAACATAATAAAACGTTTAAACGCTTTTCATCAGTGATTGAGCAAAAAGGTGAATTACGTACAGCCATTTCAAAAGCCTGATACGTTTTGTGGTAGCTCAGCAGCTTATGCTTCTAGAGGTCCTGGGTTCTAACCCAATGACGGACACAATTTGTTATTGTATCGTTTCCCTTTTTATTCTAAATATTTATACTTTTTCAAATATGATAGTTTTGTTAATAAATTTTGTTAATGAAAATAAAGGAAATACATGAACTGGTCGCTTAAATGCATTGAAAGAAACACTTAACAAATCCCCAACTGTGAACAAGAACCTTAAAGTCGAAACTTGAACACACATTCAACTTATAATCGTCGGTATTATTTAGTTTCAAAGAGGCGATCCGGATGTGGCGTCATCAAAGATAGCGACCAGGATGTGACGTTATGATAAATAGATCTAAACTCATCATAGAGATATGGATGTTATATCGTTCACGGTGGCTTACATTATGAAACGTCATCCGTGATGGTCGTCCGCATGAAACGTCATCAAAGTTGGCAACTCAGATGTGACGATATCCAAGATGGCCACTCAGATGTGACGTCAGCCAAGATGACAAATAGAATGTGACGCCATCCACGATTGCCGAAAGGATGTAACATCATGGTGACACTAGTGTGACGATATATACAAGACGGCCACACATATGTTACGTCTCTAATATGGCAAACCGGATTTAACCCCATCCAAGATGCCTGACAGGATAATACGTCATCTAAGATTTATCATTTTAGTTCTATAAATATTGAAATTTTTTATGGCATCGTCTAATTTTTTTTCTCGAAAATTTATAATTATTTTGATACTGAAAAATTACTTCTACCATTGTAAACTGATTTATTTATGAACGCGAAAATATTTGTATGTCACTTTTTTTCTACACTTGTATGTCTAAAAAAATAGTTTAACACAGGACATGCACGGATGCTTGAAAGCGGCCACTTCAACTTAATGCCTATTTTGGCGAACTTGATAATTAATTACTATCTAATTAAGCATCAACAGCTATCAACCATTATTGTTACTTTTTATGTTAGCCAGTGTTAACACCCGGTCCGACCAATCATCGAGGGACTCACCTGTTTCCAGATGGGCTACTCGAAAGCGGCCCTGAGCCGTGGCGGGGAGCTTACTAGCACCAAAGCGCTCCTGCAGCCGCTGCATGAGGTCTGTATATGACACCGTACCTCTCCCTTCAGCCATTTTAGCGTAAAAATCGACGGCCTTACCTGTCAGGCACCAGCCAAGGCAGTCAGCGCTCTCCGCTTCAGACCAGTTGTTCATCCTTTCGTGTCGCTCAAAGTTGTTGCGAAAAACTGACCAGTTACTTCGCCCGTCGTATTGTAAGCTCTTGGGCAACCTAGTCAAAACATTCCGATCCCTCTGGGTCGGGGGTCGATTGGGACCGGTTGTGTAATTGAAGGTTGATAACGACCGGAGGGTTGCTTGGTCCGGGCAGGTTATTGAAACCCGGGGCATTGCTTGGTATGGGAATGGTGATGGTAGATGGGAATGGGACAGATCGACCATTCGGGGCAAGAGGGCCCTTTGAGGCACAATGGGGTCCCGTAGGCCCATTGAAAGTCACCCGAGGCGGCGCCGGCACGCTATAACAATCTGCTCCGCGTGCTAGACGGCCCATGTACGAGGCCTCTGAAAAAAAAAGAGTCGGGGCTACTCTATCTGTGACGTGTTATTGCCCTACCCTGGGGCAAACATAACAACTGGGGCGGGGCGGGGAGGAGTGATGTGAGAAAGGTCATGTGCTCGGAAGGGTTTGGGAAGCCTTCCGCAACTACAGGGACCCGCGTTGTCAATAGACGCTGGGGGGTGGGCGGGGGTTTTGTGAATGAGGGCAGAGGTTCCCTCATCTGCATTTGGAGCTCCTCCCATCGAGCCATGATGTCGGCCTCCAACGCTAATATCTGATAGGTCACTCCGGTCAGCTCCGCTTTTACCTGGTCCCGGTTGCGGTATGGGGTGCTGCATGGAGGCGTCCAATCAACAAAATCCTCATTTTCGCTGGCTGTCGACTCCGCGACCAGCGATGGATTTGCAGCAAAATCCAACCAATGTAACTCCCTTTCACTGAGGGACCGCTTAATCAGAACCTCGAGAGTTTCCGGTTCCAGGTTGCCCTTAGGTGAATAATAGCCTGGGCCAATTTGGGCCCTACACCGGATATGGTGGTGAGTGCTTAAGGGGGGTCAAAATTGACACGTATCATGTGTGGGGCTGGCGAGCAATTTAGCCTACTTGGGCTACTCATGTTTGTTTATTAATTTATAAGTGTGTTTATTATATTAAGAAATGTGTTTATTAATTTAAGAAGTAGAACACAACGCCAAAGTTTAATGGCAATCAATCAGTTTAATAGTAAAATGATGAAATTTAATTTATAATTTATTTGAAAAACTGATTGCCTGAACGGGCATAATTACATTTCAAAATATTGTCAGCAATTTGATCGACGCGATGTTTGTTTTCCACCGTTTTGCTACACCATTGTTTGAAGGATCGTGATCAGAATCATGAATTATTTAAAACGAGTCCGTAGGCGCGCTCACAGTAACTTGTAAACATGTCATCAATCTTCGGCAATCCTAGACGACAATGACGTCAATACATACATGTCAAATGTTAAATTGATACGGATACTTAAAATCAGCTCAAGCACGGTGAACAATAACATGTGAATATTTAATCAGCAATATTCAACGCTTGATGTTACAAACGAATAACCAGTCCCAGATTACCCATAAGGCAGAGTAGGTTACTGCCTATGCCCCCCGCGACTTTTAGGGGCCCCATAAGACCACGACGAAATCATTTTTAACGGACCGCTTACGGACCGAACGGTAACTAGCTATCGTATTTGAATGTCAAATTTTGTTTTCTGGATATTATTTCTATTTTTTTGAATAGAAAAAGTAAAAATATGGTCCTTTTGGAACCTTATTTGGTTTCACAGGCGTTTCAGCTAACATGTGTTTCTAACAACTGTCCCCAACACGCACGAATACCACATGCACTCTTTCCGCCGCAGAGAAGCGTCATTCCACCTTAAATGTGATGTGCCGGAGTTTTATTCAAATATTTGGCAATTTATATTCCCAATTGTCCCTATGTAGCCAAACTTAGTCTGTTCAGTCCCTTAGTAGCCACACGTTTAACGTTATCAAAACGTGATGTTCAAAATAACACCTTTATTATAAACCTATTGCGGACATATCCTGACCAATATATATCATGTTCGGTTTCATCAAAACTTCTTAGTGTCAGATTGAATTTTTGTAAAAGTAAAATTCAGTACATTGTAGAAACACATTATATTCTCAAACACACACACTTAAAATGCAATTAAACATACTTATTTTCAGTCTAACCTGTCAATAAAGACCAGTCAAGGGATTTGGTCGTTGTGGTCTTTGTTCACAGGTGGTCTTTATTCGCAGGGTCGATTGAAAGGAATTGAAAGGATTGGGAGGAAATCGTTGTGGTCTTTATGACAGGTGGTCTCTATTAAAAGGTGGTCTTTGGGACAGGTTTGACTGTAATGCTCGGAAAATGCCGACAAAATGCACTTTTTTCTGTTAAGTGGTTTTTGTCTTCATTTACAAGTGAATTAAATAAGCATTTAACACAGAAAAACAATGCCAATTATGCTACATTTAATGTGAATTAAATACACTTTTTTAAGAAGTGCACTTTAATATATACAAATATATCAGGTTGTGAAATAATTATTAATATACTTACCGGTTATAGTTATACAGAAAATTACCTGGTAATAAACTTTGTATAAATAATACCCATTTAAATTAATTTTCTTTTGAAATGTAACACTTAAATGACATTAGCACCAACAGTATGAGATATAATTTGTGATCATATGCTTTTTTTATTACACTTTATTATTTGTATGAATCATGTGTTTTGTGGTTTGAAATTTGCTGGTACAATTCATTTGAAAGATCAAGACAAAAATAAGCAGGTTGCTGCACCATGCTCATTTTTAATTCCACCTTGCTATCCTTCATCTGGTCTACACAAAAATGTGTTTATATGTGACTTGGTGGTAATTATTTCCATAATGGTATATTGCCAAAGGCAGCAATTCCAATTTACTCTAACTGTGATCCTAATTTTTACTCTTATTTAGTTTCAATCCCGAACTGATTTACTCTTCGGCAAAGTTTACTTTGAAACAGTAACCACCATCATTATTCAATTTTTGTTAATATTCATCACTTTTCCAAATTTTTACTTGATTGTTTTATGAATTAAGATACATACGGAATATTACGCTAGTCAATTGTTCCAAGAGTTTGTATCAGTCGAGTGGCTTGTGTGATGACGTACGAGTGCAAGACACGAGACTGATACAAACCTTGGAACAATTGACTAGCGTAATATTGCTTTTATTAAATACAACAACTAACGAAAACAGTTATCAATTGTATTTTTTTGATTGAACAAAACTGACAAAACAATAACTAAACTGTGACGTCATTAAATGTGACGTCATTAGAATGTGACGTCATTAAATGGATCGAAGAAAGAAGTCCAGCTAGTATGGTAATACGGAATCGGAAACAACGAGTAGCATACTACGGGATTAATGTCAACGAATGATACAACCAGTATTTTGTTAAAAGCATTAAACAGGTATATAATAAAACATTATAACAAGATCAGTATAAAATGTAAAAAAATGTCCTAGAAAAAATGGCAGTGAAAATAACATAATGATTGACTTGATTGAATCATTGATGGTTCTGAGATGATATGGTGAGGTTTTGGAATTTCTCATAGATCATGTGACCCATAATTCGTATAATTATATAGTGAAATGCATGATTGTTATGATATCATATTACAAGTGAAAGCCTATAATTAACCAAAAGAATCTGAATGTATTTTTTTTAAATATTGTTTTGTGTTGAAAGGTTTGAATGCAGAATATTTACTTTAATTACATGACATTAATTGAGTTAGTTGGATGCACATGCAGATACATCATGTTTTATGCAGAGGACAGTAGCAAAAAAGTACTTAGTTACACATGTTCTTGAAGTAAATAAGACACTAAGTTTATAACATAAATTATAAAAAAGGCGGTGCTGGCATATTTGACATGGTATCTGCCTTAAGGTATCAGAAGGTCCCAGTTTGATGCCCACTGGCACTGAAGAGTTATCAGGATCTCGGAAGACACCTTGTATATTGGTTCTACCTAGGAAGTAGACTCGAGCTTCTCAATATGCCTCAGACTTTCAGTGTACATGTATGAGCGCATTCAGCAATCTAAGACGAGGTTAAATCCTGTCGGCCATCTTGAATTCCCTTGAATTGGAAGGCATTACATCTTGATCGCAATCTTGGACAACATCGAATCCGCTTGGTTGTCTCTGATGTGGTCAGATCCCAATGGCAATTTTGAATGACATCACATCTGCTTCGCCTCCTCATTTGGCGTCAAATCAGCGTCGCCATCTTTAATATGGTCATATCCTGACGATCATCATGGATACGATCACATCAGTTTAGCAATTTTGTTTGACTTCACATACTCTGTACCATATTGTATATTGTCATATATATACGCATATGAATGACGTTTTGTCCTGACGGCCATGTTGAATTATTTAACATCCATGTCTCTATATTTGATGACGGAAACTCTGTGTCTCCATTAAGCATAACGTCAAATCCTGTTCGCTATCTTTGATGACGCAACTTCCGATATGAACATAATTGATATTTAAAATGATATATTTAAATGTTGTTTAAGTTTTTAAAGTGTGTGCTTATACAAATAATAAACACGCATGATTGTTTTGTCTTAAAGTTGATTGTGCATCAAAGGTACTTGCTCACAGATTGACACATGTTCAAGTGTGTCATTCAACGCATTTACTTGGTCACAGGTAAAAGTATGTTTAAACATTGCCATTTAAAGAATTAATTAACAAAACTTCTGTATTTGAAAAGTTATAAATACTTACAGAAACAAGGTAACCAATATAATACAGAAAATCTAGTCCGTCACGCTGTTGGAACTCGGGACCACTAGAAGCAAAAGCTTAAGGTCTATCACAATACCACTCAGGCTTTTAAACTTGATGGTAGTTAAAAGCTAATTCCGTCATACATGTTATTGTTAACTTATGGATGGAAAGCATTCAAACTTATTATTATTTGTCCAATATCGAATGATTATTACCTGTGTATATGAGCGATCCACAACATTAAACGATAACAACATTAATATTTCAAAGTATTCACCCGTTTCGCGTTTGTAACCTTTAAGCATTTTTATAAATTTCAAATGACCAGTATTCATAAACGAAGCAGTATTTTATAAGCGCACGCCATTAACTCCGCGATGTTAAGTGTTTGTTTGTTTTTTAAACTTGTGCCAAAAAAAGAAAATTGTTATTCTACAAGCTATGCAATAGTCATTTCTAATAATTACTTGCAGCATTTTAATATTAGTGTAAATATAAAAGATAAAGAGTTTGTAAGCGTCTGCGTTTAAACATTATCTGGCAATAAATGCGTGATGCCTGTTAAGATATTTAGAGTTAAAAAGAAAATAATTGCAATAAAAATGTGCCAAAAAAGAAAATGGTTATTCTACAAGCTATGCAATAGTCATTTCTAATAATTACTTGCAGCATTTTAATATAGTGTAAATATGTAAGATAAAGAGTTTGTAAGCGTCTGCGTTTAAACATTATCTGGCAATAAATGCGTGATGCCTGTTAAGATATTTAGTGTTAAATAGAAAACAATTGCAATAAAAACACTGTTACAATGCCCCTATCCTCTCCGAAGATACGTTATTGTAATGATGGTATGCTTTCATATATTCAGTAGCATGATGGAACCTTAGGGAACGATGTGCCACTCATACGTTATGGAACCTTAGGGAACGATGTGCCACTCATACGTTATCATGATTGAACCTTAGGGAACGATGTGCAACTGATACGTTATCCCCAAAGACTGTAGAGCGATACTCGTTTTTTGTTTACTATTTTATCAAAACATAAACTGTAAACAATTAATTTCATTGTTCAAACATTGATGTTCGTAATATTAAGTTTAATATCAAAAGAGAAATACGTTTCTTGTTGTGCGTTATATTTGAACAACGAAAGATGCTATAAATCAGTTTGGTGTTTCTGTAGTTTTTGTTACAATTAGTTGCAAACGGGAATACGAACTAATATGTGTTGACCGTTATATACCGTGTATTCATTTTTTAATCAACACATCTTAGTTCGTATCCGATTTTCAAAAAACAACAAAACAAAAAATACAGAAAACTTGGGTTGTTTCTGTATGGCGTTTTTCTGTGTTCAAATTATAAAACAAAACACGAAACGTATTTCACTTCATATTTAAAGTCTCAATTATTATAGATAAGAACATTATATATAGTGAGTCATTTTTATTGAACCGAACTCTAAACTAATAATGGAAATGTCGTATGACATGTTTGTTTAGACTATTTTTCAGTAAACATTTGTTTGAAGTTGTGTAAGGCATTCTTTTCAGTAACCATTGGTTAAAAAGTTTGTAATTAATCTCCGGGTAAACGATGACTTATGCTTCGTTCAATTGTTAACAATACAGTTCAGCCATATCGTGTATAACTCGTTTTAATGAAAACATTAAGTTTCGCGAACGAAACAATTAACTTCTTTGAGAAAATCTACAACAGCAGAAAACACATTAACAGCTTGTATGAAGTTCAAAATAAAATACAAATGAATAAGGATCAACATATGATATAAATTAATTCAGTAGTATATTATGTATTTATTTAATAAACAAGCGTATACACAACACATTACACGTCTATGAACATGTTTTACACAATCATTTAAGGAATAGATCAATACAAAACACCCTGCTGTGAAAACTGTAGCATTATAAATTAATGCACATTTATTTCGATACTATTTTGATAACAACTCAATCTTTCGAAAATTATTTCGGTCGTGCAAAATGGTGACGGCGCAATTGATTATATTTATGCCATTGTTGTTATCGTAAAGTTGAATTAACAAATACAAACATTCAAATTATATACGCAATATTTACTCAATATTTACGCAATATTTATATAATATAAAAGAAAAAAACGCATCACAACATTAATTGAAAAGTCAAGCCAAAAAGAGCCACGCATACCATCAGCAATTTCCTCAGCGCATACCACTCGACAATTCTTCCATTGAAAATAATGAACTTTTTAGGAGTATATGAAAACATAATTTGTATTTAGCATTTCAAACTTGCTCTAAATATTAATTATCCAGATTTCCCTAAAAAAGGACTGACCTGAAATCTGGTGTATAAAGATTGGTTGTGAGATTTACATATCACCAGTAGAAATGACTTATAGACTTGACAAGGATTTAAACATGAACAGTAGATGTGTATTTATCAGCTATTGAGCTCATCAAGAAGGGGTTGATACTTCAGGGTTTATTAATAGCAAACAGTTGTTGACTCCAATTAATGTACGTAAACTGATAGGAAAAATATAAACACGGAGCGATTTATGTTCGTTTTCTTGGTAATCGTTGATATTTACGCTATGATGTCCAAAACAAGGACTGCTTCGAGTTGAAAACTGTCAAACGCATTCGGCAGTTATCATGTCCTCAATTAAGTATGCACTTCTTAGCTTTCTTGATGGTTACGCTTACTGTAGTTGAAATCGTGTCCTCAATTTAAACTACATGTCTATTTCACAGACAGCATGTCTTTGCATGTAACACCATACATCTGTCCATTGCCATTGGTAAACGTTTAACAGAGCAGCGCAATGTCTGTTTGTTGGATCATTCGGCTGACCCATCGCCCAATCATAATACGTGACCAATTTGTCGTTAATGGACGAGATCCATCTTCCATCTTTCAACTCAATGCCTATCCAAACCCATGTGTGAGCTGAGGTTTCTGAAAATTAAACCATCACTTTTTTAAAGATATTGACTATATGTGATAACTTTAGTAGACACTTATTAAATATGCGTAAGACTGTAATATTGTATGCATATTTGGAAAATTAACTCGATCGAAATGCTACACGTGAAATTTACCTGGCAGAACGTTTGCAGCGACATCGTTTTCCTCCTCCCTATCAATAAACAGGACGTGCGCACCAAGACTCGAGCAATAATCCTGTACACATACACAATTAAAGAATTATTTAATAAAATAAGGCGATGATTGTATAATGACAACAATAAAGAATGTAGAGTATATTTTATGGAAAAAGGCATAAATGATATGCTTTATTATTCAACTTTGTGTTGTTGTTGATTAATTATGCCTACACAATATGCGAACACATGTCTTAAGAAACTTCAGTTGTAAGTAGAAAAACAAGAAAACGAATTTACCTTCGTTTGATCAAAGGTCATCAGTGTTGACGAATTCCACAGATAACACGAGTCCTGGAGTGACTGCCATCCCGGATTACAGTGCACAACTGAAGGACATTTTATGTACCGTTATACATTCCAAAAGTATCACTGAACTCTATATAATGACACAATCAATGCATTACTACTAAACGTCCATGATACCGGTTTTTGCAATAGTTTAACACTAATGTTAACAAGGATTTTTGATGTTTGTAATTATTGTGTTATCGCGATTCGCAAGCAGAACAGTTCACATAGTATAAAAGTATCTTTTGAAAACATGTGATGAAATGACGGCTCGATAAAATAGTTTTCTTTGATATTCTATCAAACTAATTGATATTACACGTTAGCATACACTTTAATGCGATGGATTGGGTCGGAATGTTTTAGCAATCATATACTTAAAATTCAAGACACAAATCAAATAAACTTGAAACTTGCTAATTTAATGAAATGCCTTTTTATATAATTATATTCAATGGCGTTGTACAAAACATATATATATACATAAAAATGATATAAATAAGAGTGATTGATACTATTATGAAGCATTAATTTAAAGATTAATACTCTCAAATTGTGTTATATAAATAAAAATGCTGTAAGAAACTTAAGCAATAAAACAATACCGGCTACAATATTAAAACACAGTAGGAGTAAAATATTGTGTAAAAGATTGATATAACTAGGATTAAGACAATAATTCTAATGATATTATGAGAAAATTTTGGGGAACATAAAGACACTGTTTTTCATTAACTGAAAGGATACGTGAAATGGTATTTCTGCACTCTGGCTGTCGGAATCCGCAGCTACCGGTCATCTGTCACCCTTACGGACACTTCTTTTGGGTTTTAACCTTATTTTAACTAGTGTGACTACAAGTCACAAATAGACTGACCAAGTGTGACTACAAGACACAACTTGAAGGTTAAAATTACAGTGTGACTTTGTTATTCTATAATGTTCAATTTCAGAAAAAAATTGTTACTATTGCTACTTAATATGTTTTAACTTGTATATGTTGTGTGTCATTTAGCGTTTCAAACATACCTCCACTATTCATTTTCAGTCATTTCATTCATGATTCATTACCATCGCCATCTTTTCCTTTCAGTCATGCTTACCATCCATCATTCATTACTTCATTTGTTATAATTTGTATTCACATTCTATTTTAGTGTCATGTGTACTAACATGTTAATATATCATAACATATTAACGCTGTAAATGAAATGTCTGAAAAGGAACAGTTAAAAAAGGAAGCGCGCAACACAAACGATATTAAGTATCGCATCTTTAACTATACCGGTTCTGTAGCTGACACTTCCCTCCATCGGCAGCAGCCTTGCATCTCCAGCCTTCCTGTATCGAGACCGGCATCTAACGCACTCAGAATGCGTGTAAAATACCGACTTGCAACCGTTGGTACTGGCGCACTCGGTCATGCACATCTGAATGGTCTGTGTCAGAATTGTATCTCCAATTTGTTCCGTAGCTGAACATTTGAAGCCCGAAACAGCAATATTCTTTGCAAACTGAACGTTTCGTTGATTACAGTAAACTCCTATTACCAGCAAAACAAATATGATACAAATTTCGATTTCCATGATTCGTTTTTTCAGTTGGTACGTATTGTTCACAATTAATATGCTAGTATATTTTTTTTTCAAATACAATTTGCCGAAACAGATTTGTGCGACGGAAACGCAATACACTGATAATTATAACTACATGAGAGAGAACATTAAACGATACGAGAGTTATACGTCTAGCATTTGTCTAGTTCGTACACCGAATGTGGTTCAATCAATTGATATTTCTAAACGAGATTGATAACCACGCCTTCGTAAAATAATTTCAACCAACCGTCTACATCTAATACCGTTCTGATTGGCTTAAAACGTTGCCATTTAAATGTCATCGTTAATGACAGGAAGGATTCCCCACAGCAGTCGATATAAATACATGGAATTATTCATAACATGTCTAACGAGGCGGTCGGGCGGTTACGGAAGTGGCCGGCGGTTACGGGAATGGCCGGATGGATACGGAAAAATGCCGGGCGGTATATTGGATCAGCAAGCGATTCATTGCAATAATCAAACTCTGGGACATTGAGCGACATTTTGTCCTTTTTTCCAATAACACAGCCGCGCCGACAGACACTACAACTCAAATTGAAATAGTATAGAGAAAATGTTTAAATTATTAGGAAGCGCGATACGTATAGTGGTATAACATATTAATTATGCAATGTATAAAGCGGCAAATAATATGTGGTACCAGTTTAAGTAAAATGTGTTTATTTATCAGCTGCGTTCGAAGTCATTCAACTGGAACTAGGACGAGAAATTGTCTCTGGAAATGAAATTGGAAAATATCTTATCATCATGCTGATTTATCCTCAATATTATTCATGTGGAACACTGATATATGCATTTCTAGTGTTTCACCATTATGCGGCTTTTAAATAATTAACCAACCACCACGATACTTGCATTCGGGTATTTTTTTTTTTTTGCAGAATGGTTATTTTAATGATATACATTTGTATTTATTATAATTATTAGTTTCAACATATTTATTTTACCAGGATTGCAATGACAGTCTATGGTTTATGGAGACACTCTCGAGTCAATGTTTATTATAGAACCAGTACTTGGTGTCTTAAGTGATATTGAAAACGGTTGCTCCATTGCAATTCGTATTTGGTTTAATGTTCTAGTAAATCAAATTGAAATGGTTATTAATTAGTTTTCTGCTATATTTTCCCTTAATGAATGCCACGGGTTAATCGTTACCTTAAGAGTTGTACGTGTTTATTATACAACGAAAATACAAGAACAAAATCCAACGATTGATTTTTTTTTTAAATATAATAGATGCATTTTTAATAAGTTAAACCGTATTGTTGAAAGCATTTGATGCAGCACTAGCAAATAAATAGGATCGCTCATTGCAATCAATTCGTTTAAAACACCACACATTTTGAAACACCACTTCCAAACAGCTCATGATTTAATATGTTGCATTTTGCTTACTTCTACTTATATATTGTGATTGGCAAGCTGCTATTTGAAGTAAAGATGCAAAACATTATGTTTTAGATAACTGAAGTATGTATTTGAAAATATAATTTTCAAAAAAAAATGTATTAATTGTATTTCCTTGTTACGTTTAACGTTTTAAATGTAAACTGACAAAGCCCTTAATGTTATCAACAACGAAATAAACATTTTAGTGTTAAATAAATAAGAGCTGAAACACAAAAGAAAAAAAGGCATACATGTTAGCAAATAAGGGGAACTAACCAGTGTATGCAGTGGTTAACGAAATGTCTACATTTAAATTCCTTTGATTGCAATGCTTTCTTAAAATGGTTTAATCCCAGTGTCACTACAACAAACAGTGCATGTAAGTGATCGAATAGCACTTCCGACATAAAAGACAAAACCATGAAATAAATTAAAACCAACATACTTCGTATATTTTACAAACATTTGCAAATGCTTAGAAATGTTCCCAATCCACAAAATGCAGTTTAACATTTAAACATTTGACATTTTCATAAATCAACAAACTATACCAGACATTTAACAAATCTAACATTCAGGGGTTTTAAAGGCCAAATACTACGCCTATTTACGCATATTTGCAAATGCTTTCAAATTAGTCATTGAACCCGCAGCATCCAATGTAGAAGTAACAAATGTAACTTTGTTCTATTCTTGGTTAATTTACGAGCTCTTTACAAACTTGAGAAATAATGTGTTAATTCATGGTTTCTTACTTTACGAATTTACTACCAAGATTTAAAAATTCCTTCGAATAGATCCATTAAACCCAAACATATAAATATGCAGTATGCAAAAATCAATCTGACATTTTTTTAAACTCATAAAATCAATAGTGGTTAATTGTCAGAAATACTTCGTAATTTCATGGATAAATACGAACAAAATACTTCGTAAATTTATTAAATTTGCACTCAAATATATATGCATCAAAACTCATTTAGTTCTCTTTATCTTTTATATTGGTGTTAGAGGTATAATTATATATGCATTTATTTTATAGTTAACTTTGGGAAAGGGTTAATTTGATTTTTGCTCCAAGATTTTGTTATTTTACAATATATGTGGCATACATTAAATAGAGCGTGCATGTAAAGGAAAATATGGTCTTTTTTACAATATCAACAAATGAAACTCTACAAACTCTATCAGATGGGCACTACTTGTTAGCAGCGACTACTTATGTTACATTACACAAACTATGAACATAAACTGATCAAAACTGGCACCCCCACTTTGGAACGGGCAATGCGAAGAAGTAGGGTTTTAAACCGATTTGAGGCTAGACGAACCTTACATTTAGCCCAGCATGGATGTACCTTTGTTCTTGGGTTTGATGCGTGCATAGCATATTTAACACTTGTGAGACATTTTTTATATGATTTGATGGATTTCAAGATAAACCTTTTGCACTACGCGGATACGTTTGCAAATATATTTATTCGTGTATTAGTGATTTCAAAATAGCAGTTTGCTCGTTTTTCTTGGAATCAAATAATGCAAAAATTAAAGAATTGATATAATAAATATCATTTTGGGACTGTTTATTCAATGATTTGCTTAAAATGGAGATACATTAGATACAATAGCCTTATTGGTATTCATGCTTAGTCACACTGTCATGGTTTTGAATACGATAACACAATCTTGATGACAAGTGGTAGGTCGTGAAAACGTACGTTCCGTAATATGTGTGCCTTTGGGAAAACATTGTGTTATTTATATCGACCAGGTTTTGCTAGGACAGTTTTGAACACAGTTTCGATAGCGACCGAAAAAAACTCGTTGGTGATATGTGGTATTTTCGCTTATTTATTGTGTGAATATATCTGCTTTATATGATAACCAGTAATCCAATTGTAGCATGGCGATTTCAAAAGTGTAAGCGCTGAGCGTATCGAGCATATATTTGTGTTTTAGTTTTGTTCTTGTTGTTGTAACTTATTGGAAAACAATACTGTTTTCGTTGTCTGTGTTAAGTTTTAAATACAAATAGTATCGCCTAAGTAATTTGTCTTTTTTGTAAATAAACAACCAGCGTCATTCGAAAATGGCCATTAAATGGATCTTATGCCATATGCGGCCAAGCTAGCTCCATACCAGCCTGTTCTTAACTGTAATTTTAATTCTCAAATTAAGTATTTTTTTCGAAATTTAAGCTTTATTGGAGGGGCATTTTAAGCTTATTATAGGGGAAAAATATGTACCTTTGTAGCAGGCCAATGGGATGGATTTTCGGCCCCCAAAAAGCTACCGCCGCTATCGTCGTGGTCGCATTTGACTTTATGGGGAACACATTATTACGGTATATGTTTATATACATCTATCGATACTTTAAGTATAATTTCTTGTATCAATTAAATGCTGAAATAATTAACATTTTACAGATGTTTATATGAGCGTTTGATGGCGTCAGTACTTTTTTTCCGCTGCGAATGTATTGATTAACTCAATGCCAATGTGACTTTATTGCTATGGTTATGGTCGATGTTAATGACTTGTCGCGGTGAATCTAGTACCAGTACAGAGAGCAGCAGTTTATACGAGGCTGATCTGATTGTTTCGTGGAAAATGTAACAGATATATTTGCTCAATTATTCACCAAAAAGCCCCACATATACTTTTCACCCAATGGTAAGTCTCTGTGCAATTCTCTGGTTAAGTTAAACGTGCAAGATATCTATTTTGCTGTTCGTATAATAGGTATTTATCTAAAACTTCACACATGTGTTTAAGTTTGCTGTGTGAGGTCACTGACCAAGTTGTATCATTCTGACCTGCAATTTAACAGAATGAAGCCAATGTAATGCTAAGAAAAAATAATTTGGTTACACACATTCTCTGTCATGTCCTCACGGACGGCTAAAGTCTGTCAGCCCTTGTACAAAGCCAGTAAACCTTCACAAGGCCCATGAATAATGTCCTTCATGACTGGTAAATAACTGGTAAATGAAATATTCAGGTCGTGTTCCAAAAACTCATTTGACTGGCCAATAAATTTGAATGTTTGACAGTAGTAATAATTACTTTACCAGACCTTGTTTCATGTTGTCTTTTGGTTCTTTTGCAGAGACTGTTGTCAGTCTCAGACAGATAGGTTTGTAATACTTTCATGGTGTCATTTAGTATCACATATGGATTTGTGCTTGCTTAGCTAATACGCTTACTTTAATTATAAATAACACAATATGAGAAATAACTTGTTGGTTGCACATGTTTAACAATTATTAAGATTACCATTACGATTATCATTGAACACATCCCCACCTGCAGATACTTCTTCGAGCGATACTAAAGCACGACGCGACATTAACGGTCATCCGATTGTTCGGGACAACCAATATATATGTCTCGACAAAATAGAGAATATATGGTTGGTGCCGAGATGTAGAAAGGTTATCCGGTGAGGCTTAGAAAAAGATATTAGGGCGAGCTTAAGCGAGACATCGATAGCTCAGATATTTTGAACTTGAATAGTATTCTCAATGCGGATCCAGATGTTTCAGTGTCGCATAGTCAAATACCTATGAGCGATTATATTTCTGTAAAAATGAATGGAGCAGCGGCCGTAGCTCCTACAAATGCAGATTTAATGAAAATATTAGTGAAAATAGATAACCGTTTGGTTACAGTTGAAGAACAATTGGGGTCACTCAAAACTCTAGAGATCAAGAATGACAAATGTGAAAAGGAAATGTCAAAATTATGGAATCTTTATCACGATGTAAAAATTTAAACTTGCACTAGGTTGACTTATATAGAGGAAAAAGTAGAAGGTGCAGACTTTTACTTGGGCATATTGACCTCTAAAGTGCAGGATTTGGAAATTAAAAACAAGCAAATGAACGAGTAACTAATATACATACAAGCCCAATCCATGCGTTACAATCTAGTGTTCGGCAATATTGAGGAGGCCCGGCCAGGGGTTGACAAAATGCGGAATCTGTATTGCGGGAATTCTAAGTCAGCAAGTTGAAAATGGCAAATGGCTTTGTTACAGAAATGAAATTTGAGCGAGTTCATAGAATGGGTGAGAAGAATTCTGATAAGATTCGACCTATTGTGGCCGAATTCAACCTATTCAGGGAGCGCAAACTAGTTAGGAGGTCTGCTAGTGCACTTAAAGACACTCCGTATTACTTGCACGAGAAATTCCCGAAGGAAATATC
The DNA here is from genome assembly GCA_007657795.1 of Dreissena rostriformis. Classification (NCBI taxonomy): domain Eukaryota; kingdom Metazoa; phylum Mollusca; class Bivalvia; order Myida; family Dreissenidae; genus Dreissena; species Dreissena rostriformis. Next base: position 39,821 of record VMBQ01008085.1, read on the forward strand.
CGACAAGCGTAGGGAACTGGTAACGGAGATGAAAAAGGCGCGAAAATTCGGTTCGAAGGCTTGGATTTCGTATGATACGGTGTTCACTGACAGGGTTCCCTACACGAAAGGCAACAACTAGAGAACATCGGGGATGATCTGAAGGTGCTATCCTGGAATATTAACGGACTTACTGAGGATAAGAAAAGTAGTGATGACTTTCTTTCCATTCTTGAGAAATATGATATTGTATTTTTGTATAAACTTGGACAAATGCAATAGTAATATCGAAATATATGGGTACGAATCTTTTAACTTTTACAGAAAGTTTCAACATCGAAATGCTAGGAGAGCTAGCGGTAGTATTGCACTTTATTACATTGAAGCATTGAAATATGTTATACAAATTATTCGAACTCATAATGACATTATATTATGGTTAAAATTAGATAAGAACTTTAAAAATTTGAAACAGATGTTTGTATTGGTGGTATGATGAATCTCCTGCTTACACCGTTTGCAATGTCGATCTTTTTGATATTATTCAAAGTGATATTTTTGACTTTGACAATGTTGGTGATGTTTATTTAGTAGGCGATTGGAACAGTCGAGTTGGCACTAGAAATGAGTATATTGTATATGACACACACAATGCTGAGCTTGATATGGTTGATTTTTTATTAGACGAACCCCTAGCCCGGGCCTCACTTGATAAAACTTGTAACGCGTTCGGTAATCGTTTACTGGATTTGCGTATAAGCACGGGCATTCGCATAGCTAACGGTCGTTTATATCGTGATCATATGATTGGTAATAACACCTTTTTTCTCGAGGCTAGGGTCGTCCGTTATAGATTAGTTATTAACTAAACCTTGTAATTTTGCAAAGCTGAGCGACTTCATGGTTCACGAGTTAAATGTGCGGAGTGACCACTGTCCTATTTCTTTAAGTTTACATTGTAACACTGTTATCGAAAATTGTGTAGATGATAGCGTAAGCTTTGTTATTTATAATTGGTCAGCAAAACTGAAAAATAATTTCAGATCTTGTCTTATTACAAAACTACCTGCTTTGAATAATATAATAAATAACGTAGATTTGAGTAACAGATCAGCAATAGATTAATGTTGATTTAGTTTACATAAATTATACATGATGTTACAGATCCTTTATTTCGAAAAGATGTTACAATTTCTAAAAATGTCTCGTTTAACGAAACCAAAGATGTTGATGATAAGACACGGTTTGACCTTGATTGTGAACGCTCAAGGCAGTTGTATATTGACGCATTGTGTTATTTCAACCGTTATAAATAATCTGCACATAGAGAGCAATTATGTATTTAACAAAAAAGATATAAGCTTATAGTTTAGAAAAAGCGTAAATGTTATGTAATATTGTGTCCTTTGGGTTCTAATCACTTGTCTATATTTCTGTTGAGTCAGTATAGCTAACAACAGTTTATTTCAATTATATTTATTCAATGATTTATTCATCGTTCATTATAAAATGTTCATTTTTTTTTTATTCAATATAATACATACAATGTATACATGTATATGATCATACAACATAGTGATTGTACAAAGCAATAAAGTTCAGACATGTTATACAAGATATGCTAATATATAAAAAAAAAATAGAGAGAAAAGAAAAGAACAACAGAGGAATAGTTATGAAAAATGATGAGTTGTATAAAGTCGGAAGAAAGCATACTGGACTTGTGTGTTTTGTTTAATATTCACAATGATCTTGTAAGATTGAAAAATGAAAATAAAAAAATAAACAAATATATTTTAGAAAGATGAACTAACATTAGAGTGGAATGTATATAAGTGGACAAAACTTTATGGGAATTTAATCCGATTCCATTTTTGTTCAAAGATTTGTAATGTGTCATTACTTAGGGCTATTTCTTTCTCAATATGGATTTTTAGTTTAAGACTATGGACAAAACAATTAAAATTTGGCACTTGTTTTTTGTACTTCATGTTAAAGATAAAATATTTCATCAATATAAGAATAAAATTCACAATATTATTACAGTCTATTGATTTCAATGAGTTAATTCCGAAACTTACATTTAAGAAAGATAATTTAACGTTTAGTTGCTGTTGTTCANTAATAAGCCTTCGAAGCCAGCGATCGTTTCAGGCACGTATCTGTCGGTATAAGGAGATTGTCTAAAGCAGTTAAATTAAGTATTTTTGACTGCGCTCCACTTTAATCGCGCAAAATATATTCCAGTAAACTGATGGTCCAGGCATTGGTTGAGCTCCAGTCCAATAATGCACATTAAGAATATTATCAATTACCAACACATCTCGA